>PVJC01027814.1:0-23001 GCA_004026665.1 Murina feae
TGTCAACTCATCATGTTTTATACCTTGATCTGTATTTATACAATGTTATATATCGATTATATCTTAATAAAGCTAGGGTAAAAAAAATGAGGCTGAGAGAAATTAAATAATTTTCCCAAGGCCACATAACTAGTAGATGCTGGAGCTGGGTTGTGGATCTTTGAGAACATAGAAATAGTACAGTGGTTACTAGTATGGGATTTGGAGTTAGATTTAAGTCCCAGGAGTGTCTCTTACTAGCTTTGCAACCTTGGGCAAGTGACTTGACCTCTCTAAATCTTCATTTTAAGTAGGAGCTACTTCAGTGCACTCCTCTGAAAATTAGATCACAAGGATGCATGCCTTTAACATGGTCTGACATAGTGAGATATGAAATGAGTTTACCCAAGTCTACAAGGCCTTGCTTTGTTAAATGAGAAATGAAGTTCAAAGATAAAATGTGAACAAAATTTTATGTTTCATAATGTATGATAAAATGTTAGCTCATGTGGTTTATCAAAGAGAAGACTAGGGTGGTGCATGTGGTTTATTAGACAGATGTTGAATCAGATGTGTGGGATATGCACAATCTTTCCTCATCTTTGTCACTAGGGTACCATGACTCTTAGAGTAAGACATCTCACCTCTGTGTCCTTCTCACTGTGCTTCATTTGTTCAGTCATTGATCAGATATCGATGAAGAGACAGCGCTGTGTCCAGGCACACATACTGGAATCTAGGTGCTAGAGTATTTAAGACATGGTCTCTGTTCTCAAACCATGGGACTTACAACCTACCAGGAGAAGAGGCAGGCATGAAGACTTAATTATAATGCAGTGTGAAAAATGATATATTAGTGCTTGAGAGACACACTCACACAGTACTTTGCTCACTACAGAAAACATTGGTAAAGTCTATCTGGAGTCAGGGAAGGCTTTAGTAAAGACATGACAATTGAAGTAAGCATGAAGATGAGAAAGGACCATGTCTTATTCATCTTTGTATTAACACAGTGCCTAACACACAGTAGGTGCTCAGTAGTGGATTAGATACTGAGTCACAAGCCTGACTTGTTCTGAAGACCCCTTTCTTCCTATATGTCATGTCACAGCTCCTCCAACTCTGTCAGACAGAGTTCAAGCCATAAACTACCCTCAGCGTCAGCACACCACGTGGTGAAAAGCAGAGGCTCTGAAGTTAGTCTTCTTGGTTTCAGTTCCTCTCTCTACCACTTACTGGCTCTTTGGCTTTGGATGGGTTATCTAACTTCTTCTTGCCTCAGTTTCCACATCTATAACAGGAGAATAACAATGGTACCTAGCGTTAGTAAATGGAGAAAATTAACTACAAAGAGCTTAGGATGGGGACTGTTTTTAGGATAGTAATCACGTATTAGCTAGTAGCAACTTTTATTTTCATTTGCCCTAAGTTCATTTATCTAATGCCGCCTCACAAACCCTCATTGTTACCTGCGAAAATAGTATTTACTGTATATATTCTGATGGACAGGGGACAAAAAGGGAAGATGGCTTATTTTAGGAAGCAAGTTATTTATTCATGGCCTGGTCTTGCTGTAAAGTACTGACCATCAGGTCCTGGTTAATGTCACAAGGAACTCACATGTGTTTTGCTAATTGCAAATCATGCTTTTTGGCGGCCCCTTTAACTGTTAAAATGACCTGCAGATTCTGATTTTTTCTTTCTTTATTAATAGTTAACAAATTGTTTTAATACATAGCAGGAAAGACAAGTAAGCCCAAAGCATTTAGAAAATGGCATGTGAATTAGTTGTAAACTGTTTCAGTAAACATTAAATCGGGAGCAATTACTTAAAATGCTTGCCCAAGTTTAAGTAAAGTATTTAAAAGAAAAATAGGTGCTTAATGCTGCTTTAATTATAAGGAACTCATTGGGGTAGCTTCAATTTATGGTTTATCAAACCAGCTTAATTCATAACCTCACACCAGGGCATCTTTTAAAAATAATGGATTCCTAACTTGCCCTACCCCACTCAGACCTGCTGATATGGGAGACCTGATATGCTGTTTTTAATAACTCAGGTGGTGAATCAGGTAACTCTTCCTGTGTTGTCTGGCTAAAAGTCTGCTTTAGAGTTTGCTTTCAACAATCTGAAAAAAAAACACACACTTAAAGATGCTAAAATAGAACTGGTTATCAAGGGTTTATAGTGGTGTATATGGAATGAGATTTGCTGAGAAAATGGAAGTTTGTGATGTTTGAATTTTCTTCCTAAACCATCAACTTCAGTAGCAACACCATTTATTGGGTTACAGTGGGAAATGCTATAGTTCAATCTGTGCAAGTTGTTTTTTTAGATAGGCGAAGAATGTGGATATTTTCTGATAAGTGGGAGGGGGTACATCTGTGAAGAGAGCTGCAAAGGAAATGCTAAGTACGCTTTTGAAGAAAGGTGGCCTAACCCCCTATTATTGGAAACGAATAGAAGCAGGCAGCTACATTCTCAAGGTGTGTCCAGCCAAGAATACAGATGCTGAGATGCAAAGAACAGTCAGGTTGAATAGGTGTCCATAGCAGGTGTCACAAGTTTACAGATGCATTCACTGTGGTAAGAACTGCCGAATACTTTCCATCCTCCACCCCACCAACGATGGCAAGGACCTAAGCAGTTTTCTAAAACACACACCTGGTTTTGCCGCTTCCTGCTTGAAGCCCTCAATACTTCCCTATTGGTACTATAGGATTAAAGTCTAAGTGCTTTATCAAAGTATATGGGGCCATTCACCATTTATCTCATATCTTTTTATAGTTTTATTTTTCTTCTTTTACCACACTTTCATGCTCTGTGCTCCAGCCACAATGCACTGTAAGGCTTCCAAAATAAGTTAAGGAACAAAACGTTCTGTTACAGCCCTTAGAGCATGTTGCCTAGTAGGGGTTCAGTACACAGTAGGTGCTTAATAAGTTGATTGGCTAAATGACTACATCAATAATACTTAACACAAGTACTGTAATTATCTGTTTACATGTGGGTTTTCCCCTTTTGGCATGTGAGCCAACTCAGAGCATTTAAGTGTGTGTACAGTTTAAGGCACATTGTAGATACTCATTACAAATGTCTGACTGAATCAATAGCCTGATTGGATCACAGATTATAGGTACTTTCCACATTTATGGTCAGACCTTAGTTATCCATGCTGTTGAAGGGAGCTTGGATAAGCTAAACTTATTCAATGATAATGTATTTTATTTTCTTGGAATTTGTGAAATTATCAAGCCAAACATGACTATCTGAATCTTGAAAGACTGGAAATTTGGCTGACTTTCTAGGTACCTCCCTTCCCCATGGAATTTTTTTACTTTGCTCTCTAGTCTATGTCCAACAGCATCAAACCTAAGGCTCACAAATATCATAGATTTAGGCTTCCAAATCACTCTCTCAACAGTTCACACCTTTCCAAGTGGGGAAGACAAGTCAGTTGTTGTGAACTGTGTAAGACTTTGGCTCGAGGGGGTTTCCTAGGCAGACAAAAATAGGCAAGAGGTATTGAGTAGTTATTATATTATTTTATCACCGTCCGTTTAGTCATGATGAGGAGCTAAAAGGAATGGATGACAACTGGCCATCGTCAGCTGGATGCATGTTGAGCCATGCAAAGCCGTGGTGCACACGCTGAGCTGGACTTTCTTCAACGGAGGCCAAGAACGCTTTCTGCTCAGACGGGGCTCCAGATGCTCCCAGGGCGGGAGGCATGAGGCACAGTATAAACATATTGACCCGAAGCATCACTTTTACTTGGATATTTGAAAAGAGACATTTTTTCAATAATAAAATAAACATAGAACTATGGTTTTGAAATATAAAACCCATGAAAATCTTTAAAGTTTAAGAACAAATCATGGAGATTTGTAGAGATTATTTTGAGGCTCAGTGGGTGCCTCAACTATCCCCTCAGATTGAAAACGTGAAGAATGTGCACATTAGCTAATGAATTGGTTTATAACTTGGAAGACTTAATGACTGTGTCATAGACATTTTCAATTATAGCACATATTTAAAGGACAAAGCCCTGGAAAGTCATACTTTTTTTTACTTCATTCCTGTGGCCTGTGAAATTCTCTCTCACCACTTCTTGGGCATAAAAGACGGTGGTACAGTCATCATCTTCAGTTGATGCATGGGAAACTGGTTAGGACCCAAAGCTTCTGAGAGAGAGAGAGGAATGCCTTCCTGCTTTTGATAACAACTTAAATCAGGAATTGCTTTATTTAGAGTCAGTTGGAGGTAGCATACTGCTGGCAGCTCCAAACCATTTCAAAAAACAAAAGTTATGGTTATTAATTTTTGAAGCCACAAAAGCATGAATCAACATTATAGCCATTGTCAGTATCTCAGTAGGAATTAGCTTCAACTGAACTGTGGCAGCAAAATAAACATTTGCAGATTGTTTTGACAGAATGTCTTCCACTGGACTTCAGTTTATTCACTAGCAGCCTCACTTTTGAAACATTGTTGTTGCACTCTAAGTAGAGAAGAAAATCTTCCTGCTGAACATTTCTGGACCTCAGAGAATAACTCTATTTGCAAGTATTTGAAATGCAGTTCTGCAAATGTTTTCAGAAAGAACTCAATGCAGTTGCTAAGAGATGTGCCTCTAAACATCTGCTTTATATATTTCACTGTTGTGCAGATTAGGGAAAATGGATTAATAAAGCAAAGTGGTCAGCTGGTCACCATGGTGGTACTGGCCATTTTAAGACACAGTTCACATCTCTTTTTAAACTCTCTAGATAGGTCTGTAAAATGGAGAGGTATTTTTTCAGCTAATGTACTGAATTATTATATCTTATTGACCGTTGACTGTTAGTCTTAAATTAAAATTATAATAATGTATTAATGTTCCTTGGCTAACTTTTAGGGGATATATATATATATATATATATATATTTTAATAAAAGCGTAATATTGAAATTGACCATCCCTTCGGGACGCCTAAGCCACGCCCACCAGCCAATCAGAGAGGCTGTATGCAAATTAACCCAGCCAACATGGAGGCCGGCACTCAGGGAGCTGAGTAAACAGGCAGTTTCCTTTGCAGCAGGAGTGAAACTGTTTGCGGGCCCAGCTGGCCTTCTCCCCACTGCAGTCAACATCATATTTGCAACAAAGTATCAATCCTAGAAGCCTCGGGAGCTGAAACAAACAGCAGTCCTGGCTGCGAACTTCGTTATCTGCCTAGGCTTGGCTTAAAGGAACAGTGTATCAATTACCAGGAACCTGCTTCCAGCCAGCCTTGCTGGGACATTGGGTCAATGGGAGCTGTGGGCAGCCTGAAAGTGCCCCTCAGCCCATCACCCACACTGGCCACACCCCAATGGGGTGAGGGATCCCATTGGAGGGCTTGGCCAGCCTGCAAACAGCTATCAGTCCCTCACCCAGGCTGGCCAGGTACCCCAGTAGGGACCCAAAACCTGAAGGGACTGTGGGCAGCCTGAAAGCCTAAAAAATGCCCCTCAGCCCATCACCCACGCTGGCCACACCCCAATGGGTTGAGGGATCCCACTGGGGGGCTTGGCCAGCCTGCAAACAGCCATCAGCCACTCACACAAGCTGGCCAGGCACCCCAGTGGGACCCCCACCCTAATCTGGGACATGCTTCGGGGCAAACCAGCTAGCCCCCACCTATGCACCAGGCCTCTATCCTATATAATAAAAGGGCAATACGCAAATTGACCCTAACAGCAGAACAACTGGGAATGACTGGTCACTATGACACACACTGACCACCAGGGGGCAGACGCTGAATGCAGGAGCTGCCCCTGGTCATCAGTGCACTCCCACAGTGGGAGCTTTGCTCAGCCACTAGCCAGACTGATGGCTGCCAGTATAGCAGTGGTTGTGGGAACCTCTCCTGCCTCCTCAGTAGCACTAAGGATGTCTGACTGCAGCATAGGCCTTCTCCCCACTGGCAAGTGGACATCCCCCGAGGGCTCCCAGGCTGCTAGAGAGATGTCTGACTGCCAGCTTAGGCCCAATCACCCAGGGAGCGGGCCTAACCCAGCAGGTGGATATTCCCTGAGGGTTCCCAGACTGTAAGAGGGCACAGGCCAGGCTGAGGGACCCCCCTGAGTGCACAATTTTTTGTGCACCGAGCCTCTAGTATATATATATTTTCTCTAAGATTTTATGTGTTGATGCAGTGTTAGTTGATTTTATTCTTACTTTCCAATGTACACCAATCACTGAAGATTGGGTACATGCAAAACTCTAGTTTATTCCCTGAAATGATGTATTTTTTTATATTTTGAAAATTGTCTGATGAATCTGAAGAGAATAATTTTCTAAAGCATTTACATCCATTTTATACAAAACTCGGCTTGTGTGTTTGTACGCATTTTATCTGCCTCTTAAACAGATCTGCAGTCCCCAAAGTTAAAACTGACAAGTTTATAGACTAAGTTGTTTGAGCTCTGCAGTGAATTTAGAGAGCTCTTAAAGTCATTTATAATCAGAGAAAAATAAATTTAAGGAATAGAACGGATGGCTTGTTGAAAAGTAAGGGAATAATGGCTGAGTCCCAAGCTTAGTGTAGAAACAGTTTAGCTCTCATTAGAGGGCATTTAGTAATATACAGCTTTGGTTATTTAAAGAGAAAAGTAAACATTACTATCAAGATTTCAACATGCCTCACTTTCAAAGAGTTCAAGGCAATGGCCAGATATGTTTTTGAGATAAGGAGCATGGGCTTTTGAAGGGTGCCCTTATTCAGAAATATGGTAGAAATAGAAACGAAGGGGAAGTGCACTATAATAAGCAGCATGGACTTCATGGTCAGCCAAGTCTGCATGGCTGCATTCAAAGTCTGGAGCTCCTCATTACTAGCTTTGTGATCTGGGTAATGTATGTGGCCTCCTTGAGCATGTTTCATTTGTGGACCTAGAGCTAAAAATCCTTAGGTTATAGGAGTGTTTCCAATCAAGTGTCCTAAATAATGCAAATATTACAGTTTAAACTGCTTGGCTGGAGAAAATGAAAGCAAGCTGAAGACCATCTTCAATATACCCCATATTAGTAGTCATCTCTTGACAAGGCATATGCATGTGGTGAATGAGGAACGAAACCTTGTGATAGTGGAAAAGAGGAGTATAAATTTTGGAAGAAAATAGTTTGCTTGTATGTGATTATATCCCCAAAGAGATTATAAGCCAAGTTATTGTACTCACAGTCTTTGAGCATTTTATTTATTTATTCATTTAAAAAATTTATCTTTATTGTTGAAAGTAGTATAGCTGCCCTTTTTTCTTCCATTGACCCCCTTCATCCTATTCCTGCCTTTCCCAGGCCTTCTTTGAGCATTTTAAATAGCAGTAAGTTGATAGAAGAGAAACTCACACCTGAAATGAGCTTGATTTCAACATGTGAAAGAAGACAATTTTGGGGAACTCCATTTCAAATGTACTAATTTCATAGGCATATTAGCCAACTGTTATTCATGGCAGGACATACCTAATGCAAGCATTCCAGAAAAATTTTAATTGTAGTTGATGTTTCTGAAGTGAATTCTTGGACATAGCCGTCTATATAATTTTGATGAATCACTCCATAGGAGAAAATTTAGTTTCAACTGATTCAATGTGCAAATAATAAAATTTTAATATTTAGGCATATTTTATATTAGTGGCCCCCCCCCCCCCCCAAATAACATTAGAAGTTCACTTTTAGAATTTTGTTTAGGGGATTTATTTGGCTGAGATCACAAGGAACTATTAGATGTAATTTTTGGGTGTATTTTAGATGAGTATAATGTTATAAAAGCTGGGCATTGGTCAGTTTCGATTTGAGTATACAAGGAAGAAACTCAATTTACTTAATTACTGTAATTTTATGTAAACCAGTGATGAAATTTGTAAAAATATTTGAGCGGTTGTTTTGACTTTCTTTTAGAAACATGTTTAGAACTAATTTACACATTTTATTTTAACATGAGTTTTGTTCTGTAGTACAAAATCACACTTCCTGAAATCTCTCTTCAAGAGTAGAAACTAGGTGGGCATATCTTAGGGTATAACAGTTTTAATGTGTGTCTATTTTGGGTACAGTTCAGAGATAACCAATGGTGTCTAATATTCATTGAGTATCTCTTGGGTTGCTGATTGTGTATTTCTTTTTAAGACGAATATTACTTGAGGAGAAAAAGTAGGTGATTGTCAATAAAACCTGTAAATCAGAACTTGTGCTATACACACGATTTTCATATTTATTTTAGTAAGTCACCCTTGTGTGTAACTTAGTTCTTTCACCACATATTCTTTTTATCTGTGAACCATCATGCATACTTTTCCCTTTCTGTCTTCGGAAATTCTCATCCTTATTCACATGCTTTATTCTTCCAGTGAAGTCTCAGCTTTTTAACTACCTTAAATACTTAGTGCTTCTTTAGGTCTCTGGAATTGATTATGTGCCTTTACCTCATAAGGTCACTATGTGGGTTATTTTCGATGCCATAATTGATAAATTCATTGAAAAAGGAAGAGTAAATATCTTCATTCATTGTGCAACTTCTTTATGTAGCTGGTATTTAAATACTACTAGTTAGTGCTTACTACATATCTTTAACTAAATAACAGTGTAAATAAAGGTTGTGAATATTGCTAAGGATCAGTTTTCCCTCCAGGAATGCCTAGTTCAGTTGTTTTAGTATTTGCATTTGAAAATCTGTTGGTATTGCTTCTCGAAGGAAAGAAAAGAACAAAGCTGACAGAACCAATAGTGCATTGGTTATCATCTACACTAATAAAAGAGAAACATGCAAATTGGTATCACTCCACTACACCCCAAGCCATGCCCACCAGCCAGTCAGAGCGACGAAATGCAAAGTAACCCAACCAAGATGGTGGCTGGCAACCACGGAGCTGGAGCAGGCAGGAGGCTTAGTTGCCCTGGCAATGGAGGAAGCCAAGCTTCCCTTTTGCCCTGGCCGGTTGTGGCCTCCACTCAAGGCAATGAAGTTTCAATTATAGAAGATAAATAAATCCCAGATACCTGCTTCCAGCCAGACTCACGGGGATCTTGGGTTGCTGGAGGCCTTGGTCAGCCTGCAAACAGCCATCAGCCCCTCACCCAGGCTAGCCAGGCACCCCAGCAGGGACCCCCACCCTGAAGGGGGTGTAGCCAGCCTGCAAACAGCCATCAGTCCCTCACCTAGGCTGGGCAGGCACCCCAGTGGAGACCCCCACCCTGAAGGGGCTGTGGCCAACCTGCAAACAGCCATATGCCTCTCACCCAGGTGGTGGGAGCCTCTCTTGCTTCCTCAGCAGTGCCTCCTCAGCAGTGCCTCCTCAGCAGGATATCCAATTGCAGCTTAGGCCTGCTCCCTGCTACCAAGTGGATAGTCCCCAAGGGCTCCTGGGATGCCAGAGGGATGTCTGACTGCCAGCTTAGGCCCGATCCCCCCCACCCCCCAGGAAGCAGGCCTAAGCCAGCAGGTGGACATCCCCTGAGGGGTCCCAGGCCGGGACCCCTGCGAAAGGGCACAGGCCAGGTTGAAGGACCCCCGAGTGCACAAATTTTTGTGCACCAGGCCTCTAGCCTATATAATAAAAGCCTAAGTGACCATTATAGCAGGACGACCAGACAACTAGTTGCGATGATGTGTACTGACCACCAGGGGGAAGACACTTAACATAGGAGCTGCTCCCTAGTGGTCAGTGTGCTCCCATAGGGGGAGTACCACTCAGCCAGAAGCCCGGCTCACAGCTGCCAAGTACAGTGGTGGTGGTAGTAGCCTCTCCCACCTTTGCAGCAGTGTTAAGGGTCAGTGGGCTGGGCAGTAAAGAGTGATGGTTTGTGAGAGGGTGCAGGCCAGGCTGAGGGACCCGCCAGTGCATGAATTTCATGCACCAGGCCTCTAATTTAATATAATAGCACTATCTTGTATTTATGGGTATACTAGAGGTCTGATGCATGAAATTCATGCATGGGTATGCCAATTTGTGGGGTGACTGGTGGGGCATCGGGGGGCCCCTACTGGCACGTGCCTTGGCTGACCTGGCGCCGCCTGCTCATTGGCCCCACTCCCCCGCCACTGCCGCTGGTTGCCTCCCTCTGGCACCCACCTTGGCTGGCTTGAAGCATACAAGTTTGGGGCAGCTCCTGTGTTGAGCATCTGCCCCCTGATGGTCAACACCTGTCATAATGACTGGCCATTCCACCAGTCGTTTTGCTGTTTGGTCGATTTGCATATTAGGCTTTTATTATATAAAGTTTTTGTTAGCCAGAAAAGCAAAACTCAATTTCACCATCTATAGATGTGCCTTGTAATTTCTTCACTTTTCTTATTGTTATTATATGCAAACCAGATGCAGAAGCTGAGTCAGGGGCAAAAGAGTGTTGACTCAGAGTTGAAGCTGAGCATAGGATCTTGGTCTTATAATTCTGACTGCATCACTGTACACATAACTACTGTTTAATCAGGGTTGTGTTGTCACTAGATAGGAAAACATGTGCAGAACCACAGGTGAACACTATTTCTTAAGCTATAAAGATCCATTTCCTCTGAGGATGTGAAAACCAGATGTACTGCACAAACACTTCATTGGTCCCTTGCAGAAATTTTGCCAACATATCAGCCAGGTTTGGAGAATCTTTGGTATCTTATAGGAGTCCTTCCTAAAACTTTTTGAGAACCCCTTATCCATCACACCCCCAAACAATAGTACTTCCTTAATTCATTTTCATGTTAGACAACTTGAGTATTAATCTATATATATAAAAGCCTAAGCTACTGAACGACCAGAAGGACTGGTTGCTATGACACACACTGACCACCTAGAGGCAGACGTTCAATGCAGGAGCTGCCCCCTGGTGGTCAGGGCGCTCTGCTCAGCTGACTGACCTGACCTGGTGGCCCACCAACCCAGTGGCAGCCACTCATTCCCTCAATAGTCTTGCAGGTCCAATCTCTAGAGAATGGACCAGGCACCTATGGCCCAGCGCGGCCAGCATGATCCCTTCAGTATTGCTGACCTCCTGGAAGTCAGCCTTGGGTACCACGGCTGTTTCCCCTCCCTAGAAGCTCCATAAGCAAGATACAATACAAAAGTGGCCACCAGGTGGCTCCCTGACAACTGGTGGGAATGTCATGAGGACGAATCTGGATCCCAGGCCAGCAAGGGTGCCCCACCACCTGCCCAGAGGGCCAGTAGCATCCCAACCCTCACCCCCCACTCTGCCCTCAGGACTCCATCTGTGCACGAATTTGTGCACCAGGCCTCTAGTGTTTTATATTTACCTTGACCTTTATGTCCTATTGAGTCATCTACATGTCAACATTGGGTTGCTTTTATCTCAACTTACCCTAACTTCTCACTTGGTAACTTGATCTCAATTCTCCTGGTCCCTTTAAGTTTGCTGTTGATAGTTTTTTGGCTTTGGCATTTGTACCTTGACTTCCTCCTGGATTTTGGCTTATCTAGTCTTTCAGACTCTGAGCATCTTCCATAGTCTTAGCAGGAGTTCCCTGTGTCATTCTTTATATTCCTCTGAATCCGAATCCCACCTATCCCACATAAGGAATGTGTCAGAGGGATTTGAACAGTTTTCAAGTGAATGCCTAATGTTTACCTTGTAAGGTTTCTAAAACATTTTATGAACACAGTTCTAGGAAAGACAGATCTGAGCTTATGTAGGTTTTAAAAATTTTGGAAATAGATAAATGTGTTTCTAAACTAGTTTAAACTGATACATGATGGATCTAAAGAAAGAGTTATTTTGAGAAGACAAAGGAACTCTTAAGTTTTATGATTGATATTTAATTAATTGGAAATTCTGTACCCATTTAAGGAACAACCATGCATTACACATAACCACAAGCCTTAGAAGTGAATACTACTTTCTCTGTTCATTCTTTCTGAACAGGAAGCTGTTAATAATGAATCTTGAAGTGGCACTCATTTACCTCCTCCCTGGTGAACAGAGGTTTTCTCCAGATGATTTCAATTGTTATACATCAGCTTTTCATATTGGATTAGGAAATGTTGGCTAGAAAGAGTATAGTGGAGCATATTGTTTTGAAAAAGGTGATTTCTTTACTTTTATTGATGTTGCTCTGTGAAATACATGGAATGTTCACAGCACACTTGAACTGAAATTGAAATCCCTAACCAGCCCACACAAACTCTCTGATCCCTTGTTTCCATCCGCTTTATGTGGTTTTGCTCCATGGGTAATTTAGAAGGAAGTTTATTTTTGTCACAAATGATGCTCCTCTGTTCGAAATCATGGTTCTAAAAACTTAGCTGATCCCATTTTATTACTAGAGGCCCAATGCATGAAATTCATGCGTGGGTAGGGTCCCTAGGCTTGGCCTGTGATCAGAGTAGATCTGTGGGACCCCTGCTGGCACCCACCCTGGCTGGCCTGGGGCCTGTGGGCTGGGAGCAGCCCCTGCATTGAGCATCTGCCTCCTAGTGGTCAGTGCGTGTCATAGTGACTGGTCATTCCACCAGTTGTTCCACCGTTTGGTTGATTTGCTTTTGGTTGATTAGGCTTTTATTATATAGGATTGGAAACAATTTAGCAAGTTTCTGTTGATAATTTGGGAAGGTACTTAATGAAACAGAATCAAAACTCCACTTGTTTACTCTTTTCTCCCAAAGGCTCATGAGCACCAACCAAACCTGGACTAAATGAGGTAGGGAAAATGATTACTCAGACTTGTAATCCAGAGGCCATCTCTCAAGTAGTTGAAGTGAGCCTTTACAAATGATCTTTCAGATTCTGGCCTGAATTTTGGGTCTTGGATGTGTGTTGTTGATTGGTTTCCCTAATGCAGAGTTTTCTGGGTGGATAAACAAGCAAATGGAGCTGTCTGCTGTCTGAGAACAACCAGACTATAAATGTCAAGTAGGTAATGTTGGAGGAACTGTTATATATTATTTTCTTTGCTAAGAATGTAATTTAGCATTAAGAGAGGTTGGGTGATCACTTCTACTAATTTTGGACCTTTAACTCAGGTAGAAAAGAAGAAAAATTTATTGTAGAATCTTGATGGCATTTTTGTATTACATTGAGAGTTTTATCAAAATCTTTAGAGCAGTGATATATCTATGAGGAATGTGGCTATTTTTAAAAAATATATTATTGATTTTTTATAGAGAGGAAGGGAGATGGATAGAGAGTTAGAAACATTGATGAGAGAGAAACATCGATCAGCTGCCTTCTGCACACCCCCTACTGGGATGTGCCCACAACCAAGGTACATGCCTTTGACCGGAATCAAACCCACAGGCTGACGCTCTATCCACTGAGCCAGACCAGCAAAGGCAGGAATGTGGCTTTAAAAAAATTTTTTTTTTTAACAAAGAACCAGTCCTTGTAATGTTTTCTTGATACATGTGGTTCCTACTCTTCCCTTTTAATGGGATTATAATTTGAATCACATTTTTCAATATTGCTATCTAGAAAAAGATGGGTAGTACCTTTTGACAATGTGGAGATGAAGTCATCAGAAATCCTAAAGGTTCTTTAACACTTGGTGCCTTTATATTCTTATGCATTTTGACAGAGAGCCTATAGGAAGAAATCTGTCTTTTGTATGTGGAGGCATCTAATGGCAGCATTAGCATGGTGGTTTTGACACTAATATTGGGGCATTAAATTTAGCTACTTTGTATAGAAGATCATTGCACTTGAGCAAAGGCTGGAGACTTTATTTTTGGAGTCCTGAAGATTTCCTAATGTTGATGGGAATCGGGTCTGACTTTAGAAACCTCAGGGTATAAATTGTGCTGATAATTGTTCTGAATTGAACCTGGAGAAAATGCTGATGTGTTCACTCTTAAGGAGAGTGATTCATCATAGAAACCTTATCACGGACAGGTCTGGCAGAGCAAAGCAAAGTGGAGTTAGAAATGAAAGGAAAATGGAAATGGGAGTTCTGACATACATTAGGAACTTTTAGGTCTTTTAGGAAGAGGCTGTTATATTCTTTACCATCTTAATTAATAGGCGAGTTTCTGTTTACAGAAAGCATCTTACCTTTCCATGCCACATGCAAGCAGCCCCTCACCCCTATTTCCATTGTTCTGTGCTCATGGGGTTATTTTTAGACCTGTGTGGCTGCTCAGTCTGCTAGCTTTCACAGTCATAGCCAGTTCTGTTACATGGCATTGTACTAGGGTAGTGACATTGCCATGTTGGGCCCTGGTGACAGTGTTTATAATGTGGTACCCTTTCCAGGTAGATTTTCAGACACAAGACATCAACAATGGTATGGAACCAAAAAGATGAGTAAGTGTGAAATGTCTATTAAAATACCGGGGAGGAAGATTAATTGGAGGATAGGACAGGTACAGGTTTGTAATATGCAACTGGGGGAAGAATCAGTGAAATTCAGTTATTAAAATTTATTTTTCCTCCCAAAGGCTTATGACCACCAACCAAACCTGGATTAAATGAAATAGGGAAAATAATTAGTCAGCTTAGACTGCCATAACAAAACACCATAGACTGGGTGGCTTAAACAATAAGAAATTATTTCTTATTGTTCTGGCAGCTAGGAAGGTGCACGAACAAGGGACCAGGTGATTTGGTTCCCTAGTGAGGGCTCACTTCTTGACTTGCAGATGGAAGCCTTCTCACTGTGTCCTCACACAGTGAAGAAAAAGAGGAAACAAGCTCTGGTATCTTCACTTATAAAGGGCACCAATCCTGTCATGAGGGCGTCACCCTCATGAATTCATCAAAACCTAAATACCCATCAAGGGCCCCATCTTTAAATACTATCTCATTAGGAATTAGAGTTTTTCTATATGAATTTGAGGGAGGGGAGAGAATTCAGTCCATGTTTGTTACTCATTAGGCCATCATTGAGGATGCTAAAACCCAAAATGACTGATTTGAATTTTATATCTCTCTGATAGAGGTTCTTGAAATATTGAAATAATATTAACAACATAATTAATATAATTAAATACTTAATAAAAGGATCAACAGGCCATAAAAGATTTTCAGCCAGTGTCTTCTCAATACAGCATGTCCTAGAATTTTATAGACAAAATTTGTTTGACTGCTAGTCCATAACTGGGACTAATTTTTTTGTGAACGGCTTAGTAGCATTACAAAAAAATCCCCACACACATTAACGTCACTGACAGCCTCGCTTTAATTTTTCTACTCTTTGTATTGACAAAGATTATGAAGGAGAAAGACAGAATTAATTGGGGGAATTTAAGGGTTATCACCTTTTTATTCTAAAGAATTCTGAGTATTTTATATAGATGACCTGAGTCCTGATAACTTCTTTGTAATGTAAACATAGGTAAGATTCTTTTTCAGCATTTTGAAGATGAAGGGCTAAGACACAGATATTTCCCAAAATATCTCAGCAAGTTTTAGTTTTTATTACCTCTTGTTAACTGAAATTGAACTTATTCTGCTCCTAAGTAAGATAGTTGGGTAGTGTTCTGAAATCCAGGATCTTAGTGCTGCTGACACTTTATAGCTGAATAATAATGGCACGGTACATTAAGGATAATTGTGTTAATTGACAGCTTTTCATGTGTGGGAGTTTATTAACACATGGATGCCTAAGTATTTTTAAAATTACCTTATCTTAATGAATGCTGTTTTGCTGTTTTAATTTCTTAGCTAATTTGAAACAGAAAAAGTAACTATCTAATTTACCTGTCTAGAATCTGCCAGTATGTAAATCAATAGTCATTTTCTGGATCTGTTGAGGTAGAGGTAAGTTAAAGCATGGAGAAAGGCAGGATGACTTGTATAGAACACTCCAGGGAAACTTGAGTTCCATATAAACAAATTCTTTGATACAATTACTTTGAAGATGCTAATCTCTAACCCATTAAAATGGAATCGTATCTGTGTATATTGGGACTCTTTTGGATGCAAAAAAAATCACCTCAGATTATTTTAAGCTAAAAGGGAGTCATCACATATGGTTGAAAAGTAACTGACTTCAGGTCTGGCTGAATCTAGGTGCTTAAATGATGGCATTAGGAACCTGTGTCTACCTGGTTCTGAGTTCTTTCATGTTTCCTTTATTCTCAGGCAGGCTCTTCTCTTAGGTTTTAAGATGACTACCTGCACTCAAAGCTTTTGTTTTACTGTCTTAACATCTTAGCATAAAGTGAAAATGTATTTCCTGGAAGTTGCACTGAAAGGCTGATACTTTCTCTGATTGGCCTGGATTAGGTAGAGTATCCACTCAAAAATGAATTGCTGTGGCCAAGGGTTGTGATGTCCTCATTGTTCAGATCTATATCTCAGGGGCTGAAATCAGCCTCAGTAAACTTACAAGTATAAAGATGTTTCTCCAAAAGAAAATTGGAGGCTGTTGTCAGAAAAAGAGTTTAGGTTGCTGACTGAGCAGGAGTAACAGATAGTTACTACAATGCGTTTGTGTTTTAAAGAGTTATATGTATGTAAAACTTTACTCAGTGATTTCTCATTTCTTATGAATATGAAAATGAAGTTTGAGGATTTTATATGTATATTTAAGTGTATTTCTAGAATACTACAGTGGTCTAATAATTAGATAAATTGTGGAAGTTTTAACAACTATGATGTCAACCTATAAACTATATCTCAGGATGAAGAAGGGAAATGAACACTTAATTTATAACTATGTAAATCAGTTGGTGATAGCGCATTAATAACGTAAAGAGATAAAGTTATTTCCTTTTCATATTTTGGTTTGAGAGCTCAGAGTTTACCAGATGGTAGACTTTGTCAGGAGAAAATACAAAATTCAGAAATCCTCATTTAACCCACAGGAGGAAATTTGCATATAAACTTGCCATGCTCAGTATGAATTGCTCATTATGATCATTATTTCTATTAAAAACAATTTTTCTTGGTAGCCTGCAGGGTGGCCACAGTGGGATGCTTCCAAGACCAAAAATAAAAGGGCACAGTCACAAGGTGCCTTTGGGTGGTTAATGAACCGAATGCTCCGTTATTACTTTAGGACTATTTCATGTGCCATTGTGATTTCTGTCTCTTCTGAAATCCAGTACAGTTATGTCTGTGCTGTTCATGTGGATATATGACTCTTTTTTGTTTTTGTTTTTAAATGAGATTATTCATTAGATGGCTAAGAAATGGGCTTGGAAATAATATGGGTAGGTTTGAGGTTAGATCACTTACTTGCATGACCCCTTAACCTTTTAACACTCCGTTTCCCCATCTATACTATAAGAATAAAATAAAAGGAGAATAATAGTAGATATTTCATAGGCTTAACAATGTCTGATATAGTGTAACCATTCAGAAATGTTAGTGATTGCACATTACATGTTTATTTATGCCAGTTTTCCTATTGTTATTTGTTATCTTACCTTCTATGAGTTCCTTGAGGGCAGAGAACTTAAAAATAGTTTGTGTTCTTTCAACAAATACCGTAGTGTATTGCACCCACTAAAAACTAGTAAATATTAAGTTACAAAGTGAAAGTATAGAACTATAGATACTTCAGTTATTGCTGAGCCTCAGGGTTTCCATTTTGTCACACCATCTCGTTTTCCTACTGCGTTTACAAAGAGGCAGAGGAAAGAAGAGAAATATTTCTTATGATAAACTGGGGCAGAATCTATATTATTATTTTTTAACTCATTGTCTTACTCATTCTGTTACCCATTCTTTTTTGTGTAACTTCTCTGTGCATTTAGTAGGCACCAAGAATAGTTGAAGTAAGGGATGAACCAGACGGTTGGCTTAGTCAAGGTGCAAAAACGAAGTACAGCAATGAATACCACACACAGCAGTGGATGCTAAATGTCTTCATAGAAGTGCAGATTACATGTTATGGTCCCCCGGGGAGGTGCTTGCAACAAGCAGAAGAAAATAGCTTGCCTGAAGGTGTTTATTCTTTTATTTGTAGCTTCCTCAGCATAGAATGGTGATTGTATTTTGGTCTTGGTAAAGCTAATGCAAAGATGGATTAAGGGGAAGAGTAGAATAAGGACAGTTTTTAAAACAGGTATTTCTCATTTCAGAGCTCTGTTCGCTTCCTTGGGCATATGGTTATGTTCTTATGTACTTGGAAATGTCTAAGTTTATTAAGCCATATCTAATTCATTACTATTCAAAGTGACTATTAGGTGCATGGTACTAGGCCTGTCTTTGAGAGGAAAGTGCATAAAACACAGACCCTGTCTTCCAGGACCTTGGAATCTAGTGGGAAAGTCATACCTACAAAAGTTAGGTAATCATGAGCAAACTGCATAAGTATTTGTTGGTGCTAAGTTAGACACAAAGTATTATTATGGTTTGACTGAAGGAGAGATTCACCTTTCTGTGAATGGTTAATATAAGTTCTTGGAAAAGATAGAATTTTCAACTGGAGCTTAGCAATTGAGTCAGAGTTAGAGAGGAGAGGGAAGGACAATCTAGACAGGAAAAGTAAAAGCGATCTGAAAATGAGCAGGTACAGTCTGTCACAAGACACTTCGGGGTGTGGGAGACAAGGTTGGACACGCAAATTGGGGCCAGAGTGATATGAAAGGCAAATTGAAAGTAGACTGTCAAAAAAAAAAAAAAAAGAAAAAAGAAAGTAGACTGTCTTCTAGCGGGCATGGTGGAGAGGATCCGGCTCATACACCCTCTCTGACTGAGGGACAGTGGCTGCTCTGAGGCTAGTCCAGTTCAGGCTCAGCAGTGATGATGTGTGAGTGATGTCTTCTGTAGGTGCTGGTGGTGGGAGTGGAGTGCACAGCATTCCTGCCACATATCTGCCTTTCTTCTTGTCAGCAACAGGAATTTTGGAGCCCTAGGTCTTCCCAAACTTTTCAGACCATCGCATTGTTATCCTGCAGGTGGACACTGGTCAGGTAATCACATTGATGTAGGACCCTCCAGGAAACTCTACAGCTACTAAACAAGCAAATCCCCCCAAACAAAACATTTTAACGAGAGAACAGAATAAAAAAAAAAAAAAAAGAAAAAAAATCAAGGCAGAGGCTTTATCTACAGGGCTTCTGTTCCGACGAATGCGATAGGATTAATTTGAAGTTTCTCTCTCTTCCCTCATTTCCCCCCTCCCTGTCACTCTCAATTTTCTCCAGGTTTTCTTTTATGATGAAACTAGGTTAGTTATTACTTAGAATCAGAATCTTTTCATTTCTAATGCAAGCTGATTTTCTGATGTCCCTCTTGCCCCCAGTAATTGAAGTGAAACTGTAAGGATTTCATTATTTTTCCTTGTTCTTTTATTGGCTGCTTCCCAGAATGTAGGTTATCTTTGTGTGCTCATTACTGAAGCTACTTAATTCGCTGAAGTAAGTAACACAGGCAGAACTGGTGGCTTTTTTCTTCCCTACCTTACGTATTTTCCACATGTAGGGGTGCTTACGGCCAGTGTCTGTGAAAGCGTTCTTTCTGAGGAGCTGGGCAGATTTTACTAATAAGGACCAGCAACTTTTTACATGAATTAAAGCCTTCTATTTATGACTGTGTAATGATGATAATCATCCCACTTTTCAGGTATGGAACTTAAGACTCAGAGAGGTTAATTAATTTGTCTTAAGTCACACAACAAATAAGTAACGGAGTTTGGATTCAAACTCTGGCAGTTTGGCTCCAGTATACTTTTAATCTCAATGAAATGCTTTGTTTTGTGTTTAGCCCATTTAACCATTTGGTCAAAAGTTATGGGGCTTTATCCTGTTTGACTCAATGGATAGAGCATCGGCCTGCAGACTGAAGGGTCCTAGGTTCGGTTCAGGTCAAGGGCACAAGCCCCATTTGCGGGCTCAATCCCCAGTAGGGGGCGTGCAGAAGGCAGCCAATCAATGATTCTCATCATTGATGTTTCAGTCTCTCTCTCCCTCTCCCTTCCTCTCTCTGAAATCAATAAAAATATATTTTAAAAAAAGTCATGGGAACAAATGAATTCTTGATGCACTTCATTAGGGGGAC
This sequence comes from Murina feae, assembly GCA_004026665.1. Lineage (NCBI taxonomy): Eukaryota > Metazoa > Chordata > Mammalia > Chiroptera > Vespertilionidae > Murina > Murina feae. The sequence goes on from PVJC01027814.1 coordinate 19,895, forward strand.
TCCTGCTCTGCATATCTTTGTGTTAAGAATGATGCCAGGGCAGCTCAGTGATTGGACTGTGCGCCTGGCACCGGTGGCTTTCTGGTTCATTTCCACACCCCTTTTGAGGCATGTGCAGAAGGCAACCAAATGATGTTCTCACACCACTGTTTCTCCCCCTCTCCCTTCTCTCTAAAAATCAATGGAAAAAATATCTTTGGGTGAGGATTAACAACAACAAAAAAGTTGTTAGAAAGTGGGAAGGCTATTTTGCTGGCCACAGAGGATGCCCCTCTGGTAGGTGGATATTTACAATACAATTGTGGCTTCCTATGAGCTTCTAATTCATAGGAAGCTTAGGAGAGCAACTGGGGAAAGGAGTTTATTAGAATAGCAAGCTACTTTATGACACGTGATTTTGGAATTTTATTCCAAAGGGGTTGTTATATTGGTTGCTTAAAGGCTGTATTTAATAAATAAGACAAGTTAAGAAAGTTGCTTAGCCATATGCAAATGAATGAAACTGAATTAGTTTGTCCCCATGTGCAAAACCTAATTCAAAATGTATCAAAGACTTTAACACCCAAAACAGTACATAGAATGAAGTATAGGTACCAAACTTATGGACCTTGGTCATAGAGAACATTTTATGAACTTGACTCCAAAGGGAAGTAAAGGCAAAAGTAAATGAATGGGACTATCTCAAGCTGAAGAGCTTCTGCACAGCAAAAGAAATGGATAACAAAAGAAATAGGCAGCCAACGAGATGGGAGATGATATTTGCAAGCAGTAGCTCCAACAAAGGTTTAATTTCCAAAATATATAAAGAACTCATAAAACTCAACTCTAAACAAACAAACCACCCAATCAAAAAGTGGTCAGAGGATCTGAAAATACACCTCTCCCAAGAAGATATATGAACAGCCAATAGATATATGAAAAGATGTTCAACCTCACTGGCAGTTAGAGAAATGCAAATCAAAACTACAGTGAGATGCCCACTCACACCTGTTAGAATGGCCATTATCAACACGACAAGAAACAACATGTGTTGAAGAGGTTGTGGAAAAAAGGGAACCCTCATGCACTGCTGGTGGGGATGTAGACTGGTACAACCACTATGGAAAACAGTCTGGTGATCCCTCAAAAAATTATGAATAGAGCTACCATATGACCCAGCAATCCCTCTTCTGGGTATATATCCAAAAAATGTGAAGTCATTTACTCGCAAAGATATATGAAAACTTGACATCATTTACTTGAAAAGATATATACACCCCTATGTTCCTTGCAGCATTATTCATGGTGGAAACAACCAAGTGTCCTGTGATAGAGGACTGCATAAAGAAAATGTGGTACATATATGCAGTGGAATACTACTCAGCCATAAGAAAGGATAAAAGCGCCATCTAATATAATAAAAGAGTAATATGCAAATTAACTCTCACTCCATTACACTCACAAGCCACACCCACAAGCCACACCCACCAACCAATCAGGAGCAAATATGCAAATTAACTCAACGAAGATGGCGGTGGCCATGGAGCTGGAGTTGCCCCAGGCAATGGAGGAAGTCAAGGCCCTTCTACTCAAGGCTACAAAGTTTCAATTATAGAAGATAAACAAACCCCAGATACCTATGGGTCTGGGACCTTGGGTTGCCAGGGGCAACCCAGGCTTCCAGCTGGGTTGGAGGGGGACCAAGGCAACAAAATTTCAATTATAGAAACTGAATAAATCCCAGATATCTGCTTCAAGCCAGGCACCCCAGTAGGGACCCAAACCCTGAAGAGGCTGTGGGCAGCCTGAAAACAGTCCTCAGCCTCTCACCAGGCTGGCCAGGCATGCCAGCAGGTGGACATCCCCCGAGGGGTCCCATACTGTGAGAGGGCACAGGCCGAGCTGAGGGACCCCCCCGAATGCACAAATTTTTGTGCACCAGGCCTCTAGTTTGTAATAACATGGATGGATCTTGGGAACATTATGCTAGGTGAAACAAGTCAGACAGAAAAAGCTAAGAGCTATATGATTTTACTGATCTGTGGGACATAAAACTGAAGCTCATGAACATAAGCAGCAGTGTGGTGATTACCAGAGGGAAGAGAGTTGGGGGAGGTGGGATTCCTAATATATGGTGATGAGAAGATTTGACTTTAGGTGGTGGGCATGATGCAATATACAGATGTTGTAACATAGAAACCCACGTCTGAAACCTATATGTTCATGTTGGCCAATGTTACCCCAATAAATTTAATAAATAAATTTTAAAATTAAAAAAAAAGAAAGGGAAAGGTGCTTAAATACAGTGCCTAGAGAGGACAGCCAGAGATATTGTTGCATTCTTCTTCCTGTCCACTTTGCAGAAGTTGCAGGTGAATTACTGTCTGATAAGTAGTGAGTTGTGTTTTTTTGGCTGGAGAACACCAGACTACAGATTTGCCACTTCTAAAATCTGGTTCTAACTCAGGGATCTTTGAAGTTGAATGTTGATGAAAATCAAATTTGTCAGTCAGTTGTAGAACCACTGTCTGTGATCAATAACTACATTTCCAGTAATGTGAACACTGTACTTCTCAGAAGTATTACTCTGATTCCAAATTCTGCCTGTCATGTTTAACTCCCCTGTTTTTGTGCTGTCCTTGATCCTCTATAAAATAATCACACATTCTTTTTCTTGACTGGAAAGGCATTGCCAATGGTTTTGCACAAGTTCTGGAGCTTTAGATATTTTTCCTACCAGAGATGTAAGGAAATTTTAAAGCTCACCTCCCTTTTTTAAAATCTTTATTGTTCAGATTATTACAGTTGTTCCTCTTCCCCCCCCCCATAGCTCCCCTCCTCCCAGTTCCCATCCCACCCTCTGTCCTTAACCCGCCCCCCCACTGTTCTCATCTGTACGTGTACCATTATTGTCCAGTCTCTTCCCGCACCCCCAACACCCTCCCCCCGCCCCAAATTGTCAGTCCAATCCCTTTCTATTCCTCTGATTCTATTCTATTCACCAGTTTATTCTGTTCGTCAGATTTTTTATTCACTTGATTTTTAGATTCACTTGTTGATAGATATGTATTTGTTGTTCATAATTTTTATCTTTACTTTTTCTTCTTCCTCTTCTCAAAGGATACCTT
>PVJC01027815.1:0-23018 GCA_004026665.1 Murina feae
AATGCTTCAACAAAAACCTGGCTTCAAATCTAGTTGCTTAACCATCAGTGCTCAAGTGTCTCTAGGGAAGCAACAGTCATCTGTGAGGTTGTAAGGAGCATAATTTATAAACTTGAAAGATGTGTTTCTTCACCATCTTTCTCATTTTTCCAAAGAGAGGAAAATAAAGCAACAAGAGTTTTAAATCTTGAGGAATAAGCAACCACTTTAGAATGAGGCAAAATAAATGAAAAATACAATAAAATTGGCCATTTCTTTTTCTTAAAATTCCATATTAAAAGTTTGCAGAGAAAAACTGGCGCACTTGATTGATATGCAACTTTCATATTAATCACAATTGATATTCTGGCCTTGTACATTCTGATAGGTAGTTAACATGTTCTAATAAGCAGTTGCTTATAATAAAGTTTAATGCATTGCCCATATGTTCATTATGCTTTAACTAAAGATATACCAATAAATATATTTATAAAATTAATTTATCTTTATTTTTCAGTATTTTATAGGGTCATATGAATAAACTGTCAGCAGATCTGAGTTTGGATATTGATTCCACTTACCACTTGTTTGACCTTGAAGAAGCTCTGAACTTTAATATACTGTACTAAGCTTTAAAAGTTTATCTTTAAGATAAACTTCAAGGTTCTTAAGTGGCATAATTTAATACATATTTCTTTTATTTAAAATTTTTTAGGGTTTACTCTGTACCAGACATTGTTCTTGACTATAGAGATGAGGTAGTGAGCCCCTGGTCTCATGGTGTTTGTGAAGGATCAAAATCAATTAAGAAATTAACACATAGTTGACAAGTATGATGAATGTTTCAAGATAAAGTATAGTATGTTTAATGATCATTTTGGGAGAGAAAGCTCTTTGAGATGGTCAGGTAAGGCCTTGCTTAGTAAAGTGACATTTAACCAGGAAACTAAATGAAGCAAGAGAGTCATTTCATTTAGGCAAGTTTTCACTTCTAAGTGGAATACACATTTGTACAGGAAGCTACCATATAAACAGGGATTTGAAAGAAGCCGGGAAGTAAAGAGGCTAGCAGGAAAATTTATAAAGGAAGGGGGGAGAAAACAGCAATAGTGAGGAAAGGAAACATTTCTTTCTCTTTGTTCAACTGGAGAGGTCTTGTATGGAGTTTCTGGGTTTGTACACCAGCACCCTGGCCTACTAGATCCTTACAGGGTGGAAGGTACCTAGAAGTAGGCTCCTGCAGGGAGTGAGCTCCAAAGGAAGAATGAATACTTCTTTTCTGCAGTCTTTTCAAATGAGATTACTAAACTTTTCTCAGGATTAACCTTCAGGGGGAAAAGAAAAAAGGAACTCAGATAGGGTTAAATAGGGTCCCTGGGCCAACTATATACAGTTCTTTTGATATCTGTGCATGAAGTATAGTTAATCTGGAAGTCCGTATAAGAGTCAGCCCAGGTGTATACATACCTAAACAAAGAAGTGCTTTCAGAAAATGATTAGTACGAGCCCTCTAAATAAACAGTGGGAGACATGGATATTGCATATGCAGTTCTCCAAAGAACATTAGACTTGAGCAATGTAGTAAAAATTGATTCATTGTTCTGCTAGGTCTTTTTTCTCCTTGTGGCAAAAAAATCAAAATTCTCATATGGCAGTTCTAAGTTCAAAGACAGTTACTTCAGATGCGAGTGCCAATTTTATAGCATGCTAACTAGCGTGTGTGAAAGCTATCGCTAGTATGCACTTGAGTTACTTGAGTGAAAGTCTATTAATACCAAATGTTTTAGAAAACAAACTGTGCCAAATTTAAGCTTCTTAGGGTTTATCTGTTACATAGTTCAACCAGTTTCCCAATCTATCTAGACCTTGACACCACATTTTTATGTTACAATCTCAGTAACTTGAAAAGCTTTCACTTCTGCACATGCTATTCCCCAACTGCTCTGGTCTATCACTTACAACAACTGCTTTAAGTTCTAGCCCGCCCTTCAGCCTTTGACAGCAGCCAGGCAACAACGGAGATTTCCGGGGAGGGCAGGGAGGATGGCTGCCTTGTTCACAGCGATAGTCTAACCTCTCAGCACAGGGTCCATTCCGAGTAATTACTTCAGAAATATTTAATAAATGAATAAATGAATATCTGAGATCCCATGTTTTAGATCTTCAATGATCTTTTCTGATAAGGATTTGTAAAAAAAAGGTAGGCAGAAGATCATATTTATACAATATGGCTATTGATGTTTATTTCCTACTTTTTGATAGGATTATGGACAAGCAGACAGAAAATGTGTTCGGCAAAGTATACTTGACCAAATCTCTCAAGATGTTCTTGTGCAGAAAATTAGACTGGATCCCAATAGAATTAGGAAGATTCACAACTGCTGAACAAATGTACCAAAAGAACTCCCCAAAAACCCCACAACAACAAAAACCCCAAACATACACACACACACAAAAACAAACAAACAAACAAAAAACCCACAAAAAACAAAAACAAAAACAAAAACCCTGATGATCAGACAGGTATCATCTTGGAGGAGAGTGCTGAGAGCCGGGTCTTATGGCTCAGTCCTTGCTTGGACCATGCCATGCAATGGTTTTATTTTCATCTTTATCAATATCCTCAATTAGATTAGTGAATAAAAGGTTTCTCAATTTGACAAAAAAGTCAGGAAGTTAGTAATTATGCTGGATAACTGAATGAGCACCAAATGGACTTTGACAGATTACCGCAATGGGAACAATCTAACTTAAGAATTAGGTAGCATTTCTAAGAAATTTCTTATGGAGGAAAAGGTGACATAACTGCAGCTCTTGTGAATTCTTCAGGATCAATGTAGTATAGTTAATCTGGAAGTCCGTATAAGAGTCAGCCCAGATGTATACATACCTAAACAAAGAAGTGCTTTCAGAAAATGATTAATATGAGCCCTGAGAATAAACAGTGGGAGACATGGATATTGCATAAATTACTTGATTAAATTCAGGTAATAGACCAATTGGGGCAAAAGAGTAATTCATGTGAAAAAGGAATGAATTTTAATTGACATCAAGTCCAACCTAAATAACACTGATGACTGCCCCTCAAAAAAGATAATGTGATTTTAGCCAACTTTAAAATACGTGTGCTATCTTTAGAAATAAATCAAGTACTTATGGATCTTCTATTTGCAATGTTCTAGGTGCTGTGTGGGATAGAGAAGTATCAGCATAAAATCTCATTTACTTATCTGAAAAATTAAGTTATGAGGGTCATCAGCTTACTCCTGGATGGGGTTTAATTAATCAGGTACTACTGTACAGAGTTAAGCAATGAAGTATACAGGTTGATCCATAATGCTTGAGAAAAGACAGTCATAAGCATAAGAAGTCAGATAAATGACCTTCAAACTCTCTATCAGCCAAGCCAGATCTGTGAGCTATTAGTACATTGAGGTCATGGCACAACCAAAGTTTGTGGAGTCCTGATAGCAGTGGGGGGTGAGGGGGAGGGACAGGGACAGCTGCTTCTATATAAGTCAAATGTATAATTTATCAAAATATCCCAAAGTTGCATATTACATCACATTACCCTTTACAGTGATGGTGCACCACCCACCAAAACAGTCACATTCCCTTCTTCTCCCTCCTTTGTGCCTATCTTTGGATTTTTAATTTAAGGCTGGAAAAATTCACACTAGTGAGTGGATACAAATTTCTCCAAATTTATGACTCTAATCTCAGCTGGTCCCTCAGTAAAGTGCAGGACAGCTTCTAGTTTTTCTCTCTATACCCACAGCAGCTTTTCCAAACCACCACCTCTTCCCTAGTTACATCCCTCTAATACATGACCTACCCACCTCACTTCCTATCTCATAAAGTACATTCTGTTCTCCACATTACTGCATCTCAGCTCAAACCTGTTCTGATGTCCACTCATCCTGTCTTCTTCATAGGAAGATGCCTCTCCTGCTAAAGGCCAATTATTTCATCTCTTTGAAGCTGGTGCTATTGTTGAGTTCTCCCTTCTTGAATTCTCTATTAGCTTCATGCCTCTAGCCTCATTTCCTCCTCCTCTCCTAGCTCCTTTACAGACACCTTCCTCTGCCCACTTTTAATGTCATGTTACGTGAATCTGTCCATGGTTCTCCTCTCACACTAAGGCAGCATGATCCACTAGTTACTCTTCCTGAGCAGGCTCTTGGTCTCTCTATGTCTGCCTCACTTGTCTGGGTCCATTTGTCCTTCAATATGCTCAGGATTTACTTGTTTCTTGAACCAGATCTAAGTGAAATAGATCTACTCTTTATGCTCCCTTCTCCTGAAACTCTCAATAGGACCCTACCACAGGTTCTCTCATGTAATCACTGGTTTTCATGCTTTTATCTTCTGTTAAATTGCTAACTCCCTGTAATAAGAGGCTGCATTGTTCTTTGCCATATCTCTGTGTGGAAATGGCTTAATAAACATCTATAAAGTGAATGGATTAATTTATATGTGCAAAATATGATGCTGGTAATGAGGTTCCAGACTCAGGGGACAAACAAATATGGTCCGAATGATCAACTGGTGGGGTTGCCATTTGATATAGATGTGGACCATGTGACTTAATGGCCCTGCCAAGAAGAAGAATTTATGATGTTATGATTCTGTATCAAGTAAATCTTCTTAAAGTTACTTTTTTTTAGACTAGGAATTAACAAAGTCTAAACAGACTGTATTACAAATTGAAAAGTACATTGGTGCTATTATTTTGTCCTTCTTTTTCTTAGCAGATATTGAAACACTTTTGGGTAACTATTGCTATGTGTTATGGTGGCATGAGTCACTGGCTAATAAAGACCTCAAGCATTCTTGTACCCTAGATCTATGAACCTAGCATACCTTAGAGGAAAGGGATCTTTGTTCCTCAGCAGATGGCCTCAAACTTTCTATTGTAGCTGCTAACCAACCATTGGACCTTATCTGATAGGTGTGCTGGACTTAGGAAACTTGTGTCTTCAGCGGCTCCCTTGCAGACCTCATGTAGTTAAAGTAAAAAGGGGATGATGGCAAGAACATCTTTTCCTCTACTTTGAATTATTTTAAACATAAAGCTATTTGTGTTTGAGGCTTTTAAAAATATTGGGCCTTATGGTGAGAGTATGAAAGAAAATAACTTTATCATTTCTGGCATGGTTGGAGACATTAAAAGAGCTCTGACTGTTGAATAAAAGCATAGCTTTAAACCTACCTGAGAGATTGTTACTTCCTCACTAATTCCCCCTAAGGAAAATATTTAAGATCAGTATGAAGTTGAGACTACAGCTTTTTCTTCTGAGGATTACCTTTCATGAAAATGATAAAATGAAAAAATAATTTTCACAAAGTCCAATAAAAGAGTCAAATCCTTCCAACGAATCCACAGATACCATTACCCTTAAATACCCTCCACTTATCAGGGGGAAGAAAAATAAAACTTCCTTAGATCCATTCAAATATAAAAACATTCTTTACTACATTGAATTTTATAAAATCCCATTGTTAAATACTTCCTCTCATGCTCCTGCCAAATGGGAGAATTGCTGCTGAAACAGACAAGGAATATGTGACCTCCTCCCCTCCCTGATGAACATCAGGGTTACACTTTGGCACACACACAGATCTATTTTCTACAAAGGATGCAGCTTTTCAGAGATGTAAAGGATCTGGAATGAGAACACTGGCCCTCATCAACCCACTTCCTCTATTGGAAGGGAGTCTCCCAAATAGTCCTCTAAAGGAAATGCTGGGATGAAGTCACCATGTTTAGTAAAGTAACAGTAGCCTGAAGAGGTGACGGTCTGAAGTGATACAAAGCACAGCGGTTAGCCTGAAAGTTCACTGGGACTTTTAATAATGTAATTTTAGACAAATATTTTCACAGATGCACACACATATTTGTTCTGCTTCAACGGGGCTCATCCAAGTGCTAGTTTAAAAATATAAACACGGGGAAACTGCTGTAGTAATGACTAACAAAATTCAGCAATTAATTTCAAGAGCTGAATACTGTTCATCTAATAAAAAGTAGGAAGCTGTGTGGGAGGAAAAGGAGTGAAATTCTCTAGCAAGTGAGGCCAGTGGAATTTATTAATTCCCTCTGGCAATCAGATTTGTCTAAGTCAGCAGGCCCATGTTCCACTGTGCTGTACAACGCCAGGGTTACTTTTCATCTTCCCCACCATGTCAAGAGTGGGACTGCTTCTAGCCAAGTTGCATAAATACTATCATTGCAGCAGTCCTTGAATATCTACCATTTATTACACATCTCTGAGCAGATCTGTAAAATCTAGAAAGGACTGTTAGTTCAGAGATGAATTTGGCTGAGATGACATCAGATTATTTGAAAATGTGTTATTCAGCAATATTTCCTAAGTAGCCTGTGTGTCAGCAGATAGTTGTGCTCCAATTATAGGACAGAAAGTAGTCTCCAGACTATATTTTTAACATTCCCTTAGTAATAGAAATAGAGAACAAGCGATAGAAAACTCTCATGGTTTTCTCTTTTTATGAAGTAATGTTTTTACTGTTCAAGGATATTTTCCTCATCACTTTTCACTGAAATTAACTTTCTCTTCAAAAGTTAAGAGATGCAAGGGTGAAAAGATTATGACAACATGCATATATTGTTACAGCTTCAAATGCAGATAGATGTAACTAATGATCAGAATAACACAACTAGGTTAATTAACACCTGTTATGCAAACAGCTAAATTTAGAAAAAGCAAAACAAATGGGCATGTATGGAAGGTCCATATGGGCACTGGGAAGGCAAAGGCATGGGAAGTATAAGAATACGTAGCTACATATGTCTTTGTTTTCTGTGCTTATTCACTGGTTAAACTAATACTTTATCAGGTTTAACTCTTTATTATTTATAGTAATAATCCAGAAACCATAGACTTGGTTTTTCATATAGCAGATAGTCAAATACGACCTAGCAAATATTTTTTTCCCTACAGTAAATATATGGTGGAAGTATTTGTGAAAAGAAATCTAAATATTATTTCAATGGAGGAGGACAGAGAATCAGGTGTTTGGAAAGAGGGACATTTATGAAGAAGCACAGAGTTTCACAACTCCTGTGCAATAAAAAGAGACTTGCACAGTTAGTCCCAGTGTGAGGTTACTTCCTTTTACCAAAAAGCATCTGGCTGTAACCAGTCCCAGCACCAGAGCAGGCAGCAGATCCCCACTGAACACAGCCCAGAAGAGGTCAGCAGCTGCATATCAGAGCCCCAAAGTGGATCCTGGTGGTGCCAGAATGAAGAGTGACTTCCTGGAGGCACATGGGGAGTTAGCAATTTCTGGAGTGCACAAGAGGATGTGATTATCTCAGAGAGACAGTGAGGAAGACTAGATGTGAAAGTCCGAATTTAGAGCAATAGATTGGGAGACTAAAAAATCTTCGAACTTATACTAAAAGCCATGACCAGGAAGCTCCAATTCTGACAGGTGTGAAAAGAAACATCATGAAGGAAGAGAAAAGCCAAATTGGAGTCGATCCCCTCAGCCACAGCTGTCTATGAGTTGGTGAAGTGCCCTACCTGGAAAACTGAAAGTCAGTGTCTGTGTATAATTTGAGGGATAATAATTTTGTTTAAAATAACTTTTTTAGAAAATTGTGAATAGTTCTCCTCTAGTATTCCTCACAGTCCTTGCTGAGGAGGGCAGCTGTGATATGGAAAAATAACATCCTATTATGGCTACCTTTGCCAAAATAGCCTCTCCTTCTGAAGGCCTGTCTGACCCAGACCGCAGAACCTCCTGGACTGAGAACAAGCCCGGCCATTGTGACTTAGAAGTATCCCGGTGCTTAGAAGACACCAAGACGGCCAGGAGACAATGGCAGCATAGAGGGCCCTAGATGAACAGAATATGTAATTTCATTTAACAGCTGCGGAAGCTCATTAACTACGCTGGCATGAATGATTCTTTACAACTACAAAAAGAAAGAAAAACAGCAGACTATTTACTGAGGCAGCCAGAACCGACCCTTGTTTTCTAGCTTTCAAGGGAAACAAAACATTTCTGCATAATTGTATCATATAATTCAACACCATTTAAAAGTGTAGGTATTTTTGCACCACATATGTAGAGCCTCCTCAACATTCCAGCATGGTTTCTGACTCCATGGCTTCCAGGTTCCCTCTGACCTGCTGAGGGGTAACCAGGCAGTAACGGAGCAGGCACCTCTTCAGGCACGTGCCCTCCCTGCACTCCCCAACACACCCTGTGCTTCCTCACATCCTCAACTTGAGGAAAATATGACTCAAATGTCTTTCACTGCTCTTCAGGCTTAGATTGGCTGTTCTTTCTTATGTGATTATCAGCACTTTTTATTCTTAAGTTCTCTTCTACTTCCTGAGTGACCTTGAACAAGTCATTTAGCCTTTCTGTGCTTCACTTTCTTAATCTGTAAAATTATGATAGCATCTAACTCCCAGAGCTATTGTGAGGATTAAAGTGAGTAGTTACAAAACACAACAGTGCCTGGTACATACTCAATAAATGCCAGTCAGTATTTTATTATTACTTCCATTATTCAGGACATCATGTGCCAATATCACTTAATTTACATGTATTTCAACTTCACCTCAATAAAAATTATTTGAGTGCAGTACTGGAATCTAGGGGGAATACGGGTGCATATCAGCACCTTTTGCCCTCTTTCCTCCCTGACTCCCCTGCTTCTACCCCAGAAACATACACAAAGAGAAGGAATGTTGCTCTTTGGTGGGGCAGGTTTGCTGACATTTCTTGGCCAATGGGCTCAACTGAAAGACATGGGCACAGTTCTTATCCCTTTTGGGTAAACTTTCTTATGGATGTTCTTCTTCCCAAGAGTAAATAATATGATATACTCATCTCCTCAGATACTCTATTCTGCTCAAGATCTCTCATAAATATGGGGCTCTAGGCTAAAGGAATAGGAAATGGTTCAGCCTGGTTCATTGGTATTCTACATGGGGTTGGAGGGGATGTTCCACTTAGTAGTGTTACTATGTTTTCTTTTCTTAGCACATATTTCCTGAGGCCTTTTCATGAAGGGATGGCTGGTCTCCAGTGGGATTCAGGTAACTCTGGGTCTCTGGTCCATATGCCATTATCTCATTCCACCTTTATCAGCAACCACAGGGATCAAGTCTTGTCCAACTTTGTACCCTTCAGTCCCTAACAGTCACTATTCTTTATACTAGTGGCATTCAATATTTACAGAAACGACCTGTTACACATTATTTTAAAAAATTATTGCCCATATTCTGATAGGATCAGTCAATATGTTTGAGGTCCTATAATTTCATTTAATTTAACTCAAAATTCAAAGAACACTTTATGATAACAAGTAATAATCTGGCACTCACCAGTAAAATTTAAACTTGCCATTATGGTCTACAGGGCCCTGTCTTGCTTGACCCTATCTTGCTCATCTGAATCAGAACACTTCATAATTTTTGCCTGATCCAACTTCTGCTTATTTACACTTGCTCTTCCCTTTGCCTGAACTGCTTTCCTCCTACCCCATAATTCTGATGGGCTGCTTCTCAGGACAAAGGAACCCATATCATGAAGAGAAGGGAATAAAGGAAGACTTCCCATGAAAAATGACATTAAATATGAGACCTAAAGTATGAGTGTGCAAGAATTTATGTTTAGAAGTAGAGGTGGGTTAAATAGGAGTATTCAATTTATACAGAGGGAAAAGCAAAGACAAAGGCTTTGGAATGCAAAGGAATAGAGCAAAGTTGTTCAGAGAATTGAAAGTTGGTGTGGCTGAAGCTTAGAAAGCTAGGGCAGAGCAGAAGATGGAGCAGAAGCAAGTAATGATAGCTTCTTTAGAAGATGCTCCCACAGAGGGCAGTGCAGCATTTATGTTCTGTAGTCCTTAAGTAATATCTTAATCTAAGCTATACTCTATCTGTATAAAACCTAATACGCAAATAGACGAAACAGAGGAATGATTGGTCGCTCCTGACCACTAGGGGGCAGACGTACAATGCAGGAGCTGCCCTAGCTCGCTGGCAGCAGCAGCAGCAGGTGGTGAGGCTAGTGAGCAAGCAGTGTCAGGCCAGCCAAGGAGGATGAGAGCGGGCAGCACCAAGCCAAGGTGGGTGCAAGCCAGGGCCCCAATCACCTTGCTGGTCACCCCACAGATTGGACCTGATCGCCTGCCAGACCTAGGGACCCTACCCATGCATGAATTTCATGCACCAGGCCTCTAGTCATCTACACTAATAAAAGGGAAACATGCAAATTAACCATCACTCCGTCATTCTGCTACACCCACCAGACAATCAGAGCGACTATGCAAATTAACCCAACAAAGATGGTGGTTAATTTGCATACACAGACACGGAGCGAAGACTGAAGACAACTGAAAATAGCAGCGGCCACCAAGCTGGAGCGAGTAGGTGGCTTGGGTTGCTCCAAGTGATGGGGGCCCTGGGCTCCACTCAAGGAGGGGCTGGGGGCCTGGGTCGCTGGGGGCCTGGGTCTCACCAGAGGCAACCCAGGCTTCCAGTCTGCCCTGGGCTCCGCTGGAGGAGCTGGAAAAATTTAAAAAAGGAGGAGCTGGGAGCAGCCGGAACAGAGAAGTCAAGCCTCACTGCTGTGGCTGGACCAAAGGCCTGGGTCCCAGGTGCCAGAGGAAAACCAGTGCCGGCAGCCAGGGGAAGAAAAGCCTATTGCGTGAATCTTCATGCAACAGACCACTAGTCCTATATAATAAAAAAGAAACATGTAAATTGACCATACCTCTAAGCTGCCCACCAGCCAATCAGGAGTGAGTATGAAAATTAACCTGACAAAGATGGTGAGTTAATTTGCATACACAAGTGCCTAGCAGAGAGCAGAGCAGGAGAGCCGGTGGCTGGGGGGAGCCCTCCCCCCCCCCTCACCAAAGCTGCTGGGTAGAAAGCAGAGCGGGAGAGCTGGCAGCTTGAGGTGACATGGCTCCCACGGTTGCTCCCCAGAAGCTGCCGGCAGAGAGTGAAGCAGCGTGGGGAACTTGGCTTCCCAAGCCGCCAGACAGATCAGAGAGGGAGAGCTGGTGGCTTAGAGGACTTGACAGAGTGGGAGGCTGTGGGAGGGAAACAGAGCAGGAAGGGAAAACCAAGAGCACGGGGCGCACCAGGAATTCTGGGAATAGCAGTTTTGGTGGAAGCCTCAGGACCAGAAGTGGAAGCCCAGAGTGTGGGGAGCACCAGGAATGCTGAGAATCATAGTTCTGGTGGCAGACGGATTTCCTAGACGCTAGAGCAAAGTGAGCCTGGAGTAAGTTACTGTTGCAGTTGGAGACAGAGGGAAAGCAAAGGTAAGAGACATAAGTAAAATCAGAGTGTCTAGGAAAAATTAAAGGGAAGATATCCTAAAACTTCCAGGAAATCTCTACCAATGAAGCACAGAAAAAAAAAAAAAAAAAGCCTCTATTATTCTGTGAGCAACAACCAAACTGGGTCAGGGTCTCAGACAATTCGCTCATATAATTGCAAAGACAGACAGAAATTCCCAGATTGGAGAGGCCTCCCCTGAGGGCTCCCAGATTGAAGAGGGTGCAGGTCGGGCTGAGGGACCTACCTCCTGTGCACGAATCTTCATGCACTGGGCGCCTAGTTTTTGTTTTGTTTTATAGCAAAGGTGGAAATTTATTGAAGAATAGATTCACACTCCACGTGGGGAGAGGTAAGAGTCCCACAGAATGAACTCCCAGGTAAGGAGGGGGAAAGGGTCCCCACACCTAGTTCTTAGTAAGAAAAAATTCTGCCTTCATTGGTATTCTCCTATTCTTCCTTTATCTAAAAATAATTGGTAGTTAGATGTTAGTCACTCTCAAGACTCTTCTAGTCTCTTCAGAAAAAAAAAAGCTACTATGTCCAGAGTCAGAGCACGGCACTGCTTACCAGGCCCTGGGACTTATTTTCCATTTCCTAGACATAACCCTGACTTCTCCCAGCACTAGTCCTTGAGTTATCTTGGGTGGAAAACTAAGTTAAACCTTGCTTTAAGAATTAAATAGGAACCAACAACTGAGTATTATTTTCTAGAAAAAAAATTTATATTTTAGTAAATTGCATTTTGACAAATTGAATTTATGCTATTAAAATAGTCTTAAATATTTAGAATTTCTAACAATTCAAAATTATTTATTTTTAATTAGAGATTTAGGAACAAGTTATAAGAAATTAACAAAATCAGCCCAGAAACTAAAGCTAAAGTACAAAGAGGTTAGATGATTGGTTCAAAATGCCACTGAACATTACTCTTTCTGTGAATAAACAGTGTACAAATTTCCTAGATTTTATTCCGTATCTGACTGTCAGAACTTATTTTAAGTAAAATACAGATTTACTGGAGTAAGGGAGTAAAATAAGAACTGGAAAAAGACAACTATATTTCTGATATGGCCAACAAAGCCACTGACAGTATATGAAAAAGAATAAATGTTTCAAAATTAAATTTTCTAGATGGACAGTCCATAGTGAAAGATTGTAATATCCAAAGATAATTTTAATGTAACATGATAAAGATTAAAGAATTTAACAAAATCACTTTCTTAATATGTACTTAGAAAGATCTATTATGTGCAAAATATGAATACTGTAAGTTGAATACCTGAATTTGCAACTTTCACCAATTTTCTGACATGAGCATACTTACATTCAATGCAAATAAATCTTTATTTACACAGGGCAACAATGCTTCCATTCAATAACATCACAAATCCTGTAAATAAATGCATTTTCACTGGGAATCTTGACTATGCCATTCCTTTATGGCATTGTAACATTTATTTACATCATTAACTGCATGCATTTCTTTAGTTTTTATATACATTTTCCTTCATTGGTATAAGCATTTGTTCTAGAGTTTAACTCTTTAGCTAAAAAGACCAAACTCAAAATTCAGAAATGGTAGTTCAGTCCCTTCAAGGAAGCACATTGAGAATAATAGGTTTATAATACATCAACCTACTGTATATAACATTTTACATTTTCCAACACAGATGCCAGTAAGGTATTTCACATCCTGAGATATCATGGTGTCATTTTTGAATTGAGAGTTGTGGAGAGGTTCTGATTTTACTCAGCATCGCTAAGATACCTGAAGGAGCTCATTCATTAATTTGTTTAACCACGTGGGGCAGTGAAGCCTTTGGGGACAGTAAGCTCACATTGAATGTTTTGTGCTGAATGAATCCCCAATCTACTTTGTGTTAATTTGCATTAAAAGTCTCTACTCTCCAAGTACTGGATCATTAAGTTTATATAATAATTAGATATACAAATTAGGAAAGGCAGATTAAGTATCACTTGGCAACATTAACTTGCCCACCACGTTCACACTGATGATTTAAAGTGTGTATTAATTAGCAAGATATACTTGTTCGTGCATAACAACTAAAAAGGCCTATTAAAGAATATTTATTTGATTGACTATTGTTTCTAATAATAAGCACATTCACAGGATAAGGCTCCCTCCCCTCATTTTCTTTACTGGCTTTTTGCCATTAAGAAGAGTTAAAAAAAAAATGAAGGAGAAAAATAATCATAAGAAACCCAATCTCTTAAATGATTTAACAGCTTAGCTCATGTACACAGCATCTATAGTGCACACTATTAAACACATCCTCCGTAACTACTTAGGATACTTATTCTGATACAGTGCAACACAAAGCATGTCTTTTCCATTATTTTAGTGAGACAGATAAGCTGGTTAACAAAGAACTTCAGTAAGATTTCAGCAAATCAATTCAAAAATTAAGAGAAATAATTTATCCTGGTTACTCTTCTAATAAAGAAAAAACAACTGGCATCTTTGTATTATTTTTAAGTCACCAAAAACTGACACCACTTCAAGAGAGATTTTCTTTCCCTCAAATAGTAATATCTAGCTACAATTTTAGTTAAAAAAAAACACAAGACAATTCTGAGAGCAATCTGTTTGGGCAGAGCCAGGTTTCCAAGGTATATCCTCCTCATTCCCATACAGACCTCCATGCAGAAAGTTTGCCTCCACAGTCCTTGCCCCTGGTTTTAGGTATTCTTTAACAGAGGACAGGTTTTATAGAGAGCATCATGACCGAATGCAGTGCAGGTTCAAATCAGTGTTTTAAGGTCAGGAAATGAGTATCATTTAAATGAGTCATGAATGCCACTTTTAGAACCTCTTGCACTTCCTTTAAAAATCTCCCTTACAAGAATGTGCCAATTTTTATTCTGGCAAATTATAAATAAAAACCGAACATACAATAGCTATGATGATTACTCAATGTAGTGTTATTTTTTTAATGTTACAAACTTTACAGCTACACTCAGGTTACATTTAGCTAGCCCACATTTTTTACTGTTTTATTCTCAGTAACTGACCTACTGGGGTCCATTTCAAGAATTTTATATTCTAGATCATATATTTTATTATGGTGATACATACAGGGAATTTCAAAATTACATAAAGAAGAAAACCACAAGAAAGTAATTAGTAATAAAGAGTAATTTATGCTGAATATTAATGTATCTTATTTAAGTACACAATATCTAATATAGTTGTAGAAATGTAACACTGTAAAGCTTAAAAGTTGGATATTTTTGCAAAATAAAAAAATTATATTCAGATCTTATTCCAAATACATATTGCATACTTTTGCTATTATCTTAAAAATACCACTTTAGATTGTTACTATGGAAATACGGGGCACAGGGCATTACATACAATAGAATTTAAAAATTATCCAGAATGTTTTCTTGAGATTTATATTTGTTGGTTTAAAAATATTTAATAATGTTGTAGTTTTTATAAATTAAAATAGTCTAATAAGCAATTACTTAAATGAATGAAATAACCAAATAGAAATGGGAAATAGAAAATTTAGAGGTCAGTGAAGAAAGAAAGGGCATGTGAAAATAACACAGGAGAAGAACCTAATGCAAGTGAAGGTCAAATAAGTAGGAAAAGTTTACCCATTTCTCCAAACTTATAGTCATTTACCTGGGACACAACTGAGTTATTTATTCTAAGTGTTTTAAGTTTACCTATTAAAAAACAGGCCCACATTCTCAATTCCAGATCCCAGGCCAACCACATGGAAAGCCCTCACCCTGACCTCCCCCACCCCCCCGTTTCTGTGGCAACCTCTCATGCCCAGTATGATTAATTCTTTTTTTCACTTGATGGCTTTATATATGAGGGAAATTTAAAGGCATATATATATCCACTGAGTGTTCAACTATAGTTTGGTAAAATTTTAAATGGTGGCACGGTCACACTGTTTCAGTATCACCTCTAATCAACATTATCAATAGGTATTAATGGGGGAACAGAAACTATAATTTCTACATTAGTGATAATACCACGTGTTTAGAAGATACTATGTGTTAGAGAATAAAAGATGCTGCCCTCATCTCCTTTTAAAGTGTCTCATTTCCACTATTTAAGTGTTTTATATTAAACAAATGTTCCATAAGACAAATACAGATTTACAAAAAAAGTTAGAAATTAGGTCTTTTCACAGAGATCCAAAACAGGGATCTTTTAAAAAACTTAGCTTGTTTTCATATATTTAATATAGCATTTTAAAGAGATATATCTATTACATAAAGCAAAGTTAACAGTTCAATTGAATGAGGACAGTATCAACAAATGCCTAAAATACTATTCTCATCAGCTAAAACAAGAACAAATAGATTTTTCAAATAAGAGTTAGTTGAGTCAATATTAGTTTAAGTTTCTTATTAAGCTGAAAACTACTTTATTACTTAAAAACTGAACCTATGAAGAAATAAAAGATTTAATCCAAACAAAGTGAATTAATTCTTCACTCTGGTCTTTACTTTACTTTTTTTCTTTCCAAATAATTTAATTTTATTAATAGAAATGTTAGTGAATGGCTCTTTAAAACTACTTATTTTGAAATTACAGATAAATATAAAGAGCAGGAGAACACAAATCACTTTGTAGAGTGATTTGTGAAATATTGCCTTAGCACATTTTTTATAAGAACAAAGATACTATAATACATTTCCTTACTCCTTCAGGAATACTTTGCTGTTTTTTTAAATTAATTTTTATTGAGAGTATTACAGATGTCTCACATTTGCAAATTCTATAGACACAGAGCACTTCTCCTGCCCTGCTGAAGTCCTCTAAAAATGTACAGAAATGGTTTCAAAGTTATTTAACTTATACTATTTTCACCCAAGCTTTGTAAAAATGTATCAAAGAGAAAGCAAGGTATTCAGTTCTAGTTAATAAAATAATAGTCCCTAAAGCAGCTCCTTGAAGTCTGGGGCAGTAGGCAGCTGCAAACATCCGACTGAAAGCCCCTCTGTGGCCTCACAGCTTCCAGTCGAGGATGTTTACAGTCGCTCACTGTCAACTGGGATCTGCTTTCCCTCCGTTAACTTGAAGAAGATCCCCCAGCAGGTGTTTCTAAGATGTATAGGCAGCAAGTCTGTACATCACTGAAGTCTCATTCAAATAGAAATATTGTAAAAAAATGTCTCACATTCAAAACAATAAGCTTCATGAATGTCTACCATTCATTTACCAAATTCCTGTAAAATTCTATGATGTGCTAAGATGACATACGCAAACAGATCTTATTCATTATTGTTAGCTACAAGGAACAAACAAGCAAAGACAGTTACTTAAAATGACTCCAGCATGTATTATGTAATTAAAATCCTTCTTTAGTGAAAGTGACCAAACATGGAAATTAAATCATGTTAACAACATAAAGTGCACATTTAACATTAAATACTACATTTTAGTGAAATTAGACTCTCAAATGAAATAAAAGGTTTATTTCAAACATTATAAATTCTGACAAAAACAAGACTTACGTGCTGCTTTTATGTATCACTTTTGCTCTGAAATCTGTTCCCAGAAACAATTTGTATAGTCAGCTGATTTTTGAAAGAGTAAGCAACAATCAGGAGAAAAGTAGAATGGAATAACAAGGTCTACAACAGGCATGTATCAGTTTGTGGATCACAGTTTCCCACTGGAAAAACACCGAACCTATCACTCGAAACAGAGTGACGCACATTAACTCTAAATTTGAATGTTTTGAATTCCACTCCCATTCTTTTATGAAAATAAATGAGGAAAACTGAAGGTTAAGCTCTATCAGTCACTACTTTCCTGAAGTAATTCAAAACCCTTCCTAGTCCAGTGAAAGATTAAGTTGATACAGAAAAGAGGGTGTGCCTTTCCCTGAGATTTGTTTTCAGATGAAGTTACCATAAGGCTCTTGAATTGCAGAAGTCTTAGTAGTTTGTGACACCAAACTCAAAACATAAACAAATCCACACAAACAGTGTCATGTTTACTGAAACTAACAAATGTGAAGAGCTCTATAAATTACTTTTTCAAAGCAAAGGGTAACTCTATCCTATTAAGGTCAAGAAAGTTAATCTTTGAGGCAGCAGGTGAAAACAAGCTGAGTTATGTTGTGGCCTTTTTCTTTATTAACTAAGGGCTTTGAACTATTAAAACTTCCTAGGGAACCAAGCTTTCTCAATGGGTCAAGTCACATAGGGGAACAAAGCAAACTTTATCAGTGCAGTGAGATTCTACATTCCAGAAATTCTTAGTACTTGGCATTCCTATACCACTGTTGACTAGAGCTTAAGTCGTTCACCAAACCCAGCTACAGTAACCAATCTTGTGAACTTCTCACCAAGACACCCACTTCTTTTAAGTTAGTTGTGAAGAGACAGACAGGGTACTCTTTAATTAAAACAGATAAATAACAATCCTTACACCCTGTGAAGATATTGTATAGCATTTAACTGTTTACAAAAAGAAAATATTTTCACTCCCATAAATTTTCCTCGGAGTGACAGATCTCCTACTTGCTTTGGAATCTTAGCACTTTTAAATAATAACTTTAAATTAAAAATGAAAAACCCTACGTGACTAGTAGTACATTCTAAGCAAACTCAAGGAACAATTCTGTGAACAGGTGAAAGATATTAAACCTTAGCACAACGTTGAAAATCCAGCCTTCTGCTCAGAGTTCTATGAATAAATGTAAAACCTTCTCCAAACAAAGCATGAAAGACTGTCAGATGTTAGTTACAAGAGTTCATAAATAGAAGGGCATTTAACAAATGTCTATATACATGGGCTTCCTTTTTAGCAAGTTGGCTAGACGAAATCCATGTGAAAGGTAAATCAGATCCATCCCAACTAGGTGTGGAATAATCCCGCCAGTTGGAGATTCAGTTTTATTTAGTTTAAGTTATTTGGTTGTTTTTGAGTAATTGACCAGTACCAGTTCTATTTGGAATAGCAATCCCCCAAATGAGAGCGTGGCAACAATTCCCAGGACAGTTTTTTTCTAGCCCCACATATCTGGACTGCCGCTTGCCCTATGGACTCTGCAATTCTTATTCATGTAGGAAAGGAGCTGAGTATGTGCATTTCACAGAAGTTATAAAATGATTTTGCTATACCTTCCAGGCAGAAAACCACTCATCTAAAAAGACAGAACTAAATAAATTTGCTTAAGATCTTGCCACTACCTGAGAAATGTGACCAGTGAATCTATTTTTTAAATCATGAATTAAAAACTAATATGGCAGTGTAAGAATCAATTGTGTCTAATACATCAGACCCAGGTTTGTCTTAAATAACCCTGAAAATCCATAAAATTCTCCCTACCCAAAGTGCAGCTCTGGATGTCTATAACCTAATCCGATTTTGTAATCTTCCCCAGATCATTTTGTTTTAACGGTTTGAAAGATGAATTCCTTCTGGCAGTGCACAGTTTATGACTGGCTCCAGATAAAGTTTTTAAAATTTCCTTAGCTATCCTAAACTATTCAGTCTTGGATCCTCTTATTGATTCTATAATCAGGTTATTTTCCTAAACTCTGCATAATTAAGAACAGCTTAAATTATTACAGTGCTCCTACTCCCCCACCTCCCTCCTTTCAGATACCTAAATTCTTTAGATTTTAGGATATCAGAGTATTTCATACTTGAATGTTAAGATTTTAGGCACTCATCAGAAGCTGGAGGAAATTATCATTACTGTTTTTGTTGATTTATTTATTTATACTAGGTGTGTCCTTTGGCCATGAAAATGCAAAGGTGCATGTAAGTGATCTTACCTATTAGAGAATGATGCTTCGTCCTATGGTCCCACCTCTCTTTTCCTGCACCTCCATCCCCTCTGGTCTCTAAATGCTGCATTGACATCCTAGGAATGGGAGTGCTTCATGTCAGCACAGAACCAAGTGTCCAGGCTCGGTTCTGCACCTTTCAACCCACCATTTCTCTGGAGGCCAAGGTTCCAGGCAAACTGTATCAACAGTATTGGCACTTGGCCCCTATCCCTTCCTTCAGAAAACCCACCTTAAGGCAAGAAACACAAGTAGTCTCTGCTTCCTTCTGTAGAAAACATGCATAGAACGGTCTGAAATGAAAGGAAAATAAATGAACAAACAAAATCCTGCCTTTTAAAAGTAATCTTCATCTTCTTATACTTTACACGTAGTAGGCCACAGTATTTTTAGCCTACTCCACTTCTAATTCTCATTATATTTTTTACTAATGACAGTGATGAATTTTCCCTTGCTTTAAAAAAAATTAATAAAAATACAGACCTACCTGGTCCTTGCCTCTTGAAATTGGCCACAGGCTGTAGAAATTTACTGGGAACATTTTCCCATGGATTGTGCACACCTGGAAGATTAAGGAACTCAAATTCTAGGAAGCAAGGCATTATATCTTGGATAGTATAGAGCTTACAGAGCTTTTAAAATCTCTCCTAATCCAGAAATTAATGTACTTTGTTCAATTAACACTCTTTAGTAAAATTGTAGTGCAAATAAGTTGAGAATAAGCTAAATTGAGTATACTCAAGTTTACAGCCTTAACTTAATACATTTTTGTTGTATGTCAAACGACGTCTACACATAATCTCATTTTATCCTTGCCATGGTATCTTCATCACACAGATGGAAACACCAGGCTTTAAGAGTTGTAATCACATCTGTTCCTCACTGCAATATTATGATTTTTTGTGATTCTAACCTCCTCTGAGTCATCTGTGGAGTTGGAGAGGGTGCAGGTTTAAATAAATATGATATAGTTAATGACAACTCAATAAAAATGTGTTTTCACTATAAATTGAACATAACAATAAAAAAACCCACTTTTGAGTAGAAACAAATATTCATGTCCATTGCTGATACAATTCATTCAATCACTTATTCATTTGCCAAAATCTCATTTAAAATAATACTGATTTACCATGGAGGCCAGCGCTTCCCAGATAGGAGCTATCCAAGCTTATCAGAGTTTTGTGGTTATTATCAACTGACTTCATCATCCTCTCCTATTTTGGCTGGCATTCTCACTAGGGAGGGGGATTCCAAAGGGTCAGGGCATCCCAGCCTTCAGGCTAATAAGGGACTTTCCATCCCTCTCCTCCCATCCCTTCTCCCTCTCTTCCTTCAGGTTACTGGTAGCAATTCCCAGGCAACATCCCTCAAGCCACCCTGGCTCACCTCTCCCCATTCAGGGATTCCTGCTCCATTAGACTTCACACAAAGAGCACTCTCACCCAGGTCCTATTTCTAAAAGGACATTAGAAATTTAAGATTAATTTCATTGTAATCATCACATGGAATAATTCCAAATTCAAACAGTCCTTGTTTTTAAAAACCAAAGCTATTAAATTATTCCAAACAGTAAAAAATCAACATGTTTAGTATTAGAAACTGCATTTTAAAATATTTTTTGTTTATACATTTCACAATTTGTTTCTAATTTATGGCAATTGTACATAGTTGATATTTCTATGGATATTTTAGCCAAGTTAAATGATTTTGATGCTCTTAAAGAAAGATTTGAAAGTAATTTGTCACTTAGTGCACTTAAAAAATACTTTAAAAAAGTATTTCTTAGAATTAGCCAAGGTTAGAGTCTTTTATTCATCATTTTGTGTAAAATAACATCAGTAAATGTCATATAAAAACAACCAGATTATTGACATACTCAGAAACTGACTCCTTCTGGAATTATGTAATCAGTAAAACAGGTTATGAAGCTCTGCAGTGATACAAGCATTAGATATCCCATCAAATTCAAGAAAAGACAAGAAAATCTATAGGTATAATATAAACTATACTGTGTCAAAAATTTAAAGCATACATGTTTTTCCTTCCTATTTTTTTGTATTTTATGTTTTCTTTGTGTACTTTAATATAAACATTTAAAAAAAACGACTGACCCCTTATCCCAGATATAAGAATTAGTCCTCCCATATCTCAAGAGTAATATGTAGATAGTACCAGCCATTTCTCAGAAACAGTTCTCCATCTCAATAAATCTTTAAAAAGAGAGATTATATAAGCCAGTGGTTCTCAACCTTCCTAATGAGTCGACCCTTTAATACAGTCCCTCATGTTGTGGTGACCCCCAACCATAAAATTATTTTCGTTGCTACTTCATAACTGTAATTTTGCTACTGTTATAAATCATAATGTAGATATTTGGTATGCAGGATGTATTTAGGCGACCCCTTATATTATAGCTCTGAAGGCCATGATTTTGTCTCAGCCATTATTGTGTCTCCTGGAGTAGAACATGCTTAACATAGTAGGTACCCAAAGTATTCGGGCTGAATTTCTAAAACGTTGATAAAGAGAGTCTTAAAACACACCTTATTTATAATTATGCAGCATGTTTCCTTTGAAATTTATGAGTTCATAACTCTTAAAAAATAGGGTCTCCCTCCCCCTTTAAAAGTGATGAAGTAGACAAAAGTTAATTGGTTCGTATTTAGAACTAAAGCTACAGTATGAAGATGTGATTCTCAAGCCTGTGGTTTATGAAATTGTCTTGAGACAATTTGTCTTCTACCAAGATGTGAAGACAGGACACTGGGCCCTTCTGATAGATGACTGGCACCACAGGTTTCTGACTGTCACTGAGCCTATTTTTTCTGTGATTGGACACCACCTTGCCTACACCTCACAGACCTCTTCTGAGAAATGACTAAGATACAGGAAAGCACCATGCACAGATTAGTTATTATTCTTCCTTATTATTACCTTCTGATTATGAACATGTTAGGGCAAATTAATCAGAAGAATGTTTACTAAGGGAAATAAACTACTAATGTCATTTGGGTTTTTAAACTTGCTACATGGTCTCCTATAACCTTACTGGACATCAATTTTCTCAACTATAACAAGAAGGTTAATCAGATTCTCTCTTAAATCCTTCCAGCTATAAAATCCTCTGACTCTAATCCCTTCCACTGCTTGAATTTATGAGGTAGGGGTGGGAACTGGAGTGGGAGAGGGCTGGAAGAGTTTTTTAAATATTAAACATACACGAATCATGAACACAGTCTTCCATTACTAGTGCGCTTTTTCTTAATACAAAAAAGCACAATTTAGCCTGACTTCACTCACCATCACTTCCCACACCCACACATTTTTTAAAAAGCAGGATTATAAGATAGTTTGAAAGTATATTTATGGACACAGTAGTTAGTTGACTTATGAAACTTTCAGAACTTAACTACGTCCAATACTGTCTGGCATGGGAATCTACTCTATAAAAGCGAAATAGTAAAATTAACCGTTTCTTCGGGACGCCCACCAGCCAATCAGAGCAATGGTATGCAAATTAGCCCAGCCAAGATGGCGGAAGCCCACCCAAACACTGGGTCCAATGGAGCTATGGCGCCGGTGAACGCACAGGCGGAGGCCTGGCCTCCTCCTGTGCGTTTGCCGGCGCAGCCGGGGCTGGGAATGGAGCGTTTGCCGGAGGTGGGTTCCGGGCAGTGGCGGCCTGCTGCAGCATGGGGAGGAAGCCAGGCCCCCGACCCTGCAGCCGGGGCTGGGAATGGAGCAATCGCGCAGGCGAACACCAGGTCCGCCTGTGCCGGCAGTGGGTTCCGGGGCAGTGGCGTCCGGCTGCAGGGCGGGTGGAAGCCTGGCCCCGGCCCTGCAGCCAGGTCTGGGAATGGAGCGTTTGCCGGCGGTGGGTTCTGGGCAGTGGCAGCCAGCTGCAGGGCC
>PVJC01027816.1:0-22984 GCA_004026665.1 Murina feae
AAGGGAAGGGAAGGGAAGGGAAGGAAGCAGAGATAGGAGTGACTGAGGAAAAGTGACTAGGGGCTGGCTGTGTATGACAGTCTTATTAAGAAACAATTTGTTTTAAAAACCTTTTTAAAAAAATAGCCATTCAAGTAGCATAATTCATATTCAGTAAGTAGCTCCTGGTGCTTGGTTGGCACCACTCCAGACATCCGTGTCCTCCTGGGCTGCACAAACACAACACACTCCAAATTGAACTCATCTTCTTTCCCTGAAACTACATCCTCTTTCTGACCTCCCGATTTCTGTATGTGGCACCTCTGTGCTCCTAGTCATTCGGTTTAAATCTGGGCATCACTGTCAACTCTGTGCGCCCTTGACCCCACATCCAATTAGTTGCCTTATTTTATGAAGACCTCTAGCTGCATCCAGCATAATTTGTTATCATCCCTTACCTGGATTATTGCAAAAACCACCTAAATCTCTCCCTCCCATTCAGTCTCCTGTCTGCTGTCTTCTATTTCATTGCCTGAGTAAAATCCTAATCCTTTCTAGAGGGTATCTTAGGTTCTCCCATACCATGTTCAAATTCCAGGGGCTTCCCTCTAAATTCCACTTAGACATACATTCCTCAGATCAGAGATATTTCTGTATATTCTCCTTTGACACCAGACATTAGTACTCTCCATAGGAGGACAGTAGTATCTCTTGGTCATTTTGAAAATTGTGTCAGAATTCTGCCATTTGCCTCAGTGACCGGAGGTCACACTGTCATTTACTAAGTAGAAAATTGAGCGTCCCCAGCACCAGATGCCACAGAAGCCTGTTGGAAATATTGCGACAAGTCTGGCCAAACTTCACTCTTCCTCCAAAAATATATCCCCCCGATTATGACCCTGCCCACCTTCAAATCAGCCCCATGTGCCCCTTCTGCCAGCGATCTATCCTGATCACCACCCTGTCCCTAATACACATGCACAGAGGTTTTGTCTTTCCCTTTCCTGACTCTCAGGGAGCTCATCACAGTTTGCCTTTCGCGGATACATTGGCCTCACAATCCTTCCAACAGACTGTAAGCCCCTTGAGAGACGGTACTTCCCAGAGTTCCCCATTCTCTCTGCTTCTGCTTACCGCAGTTTCGGTTACTCATAGTCAACGTGGACCAAAAGGATTAAATGAAAAATTTCAAAAATAAACAATACCTAGATTCTAAATTGTGAGCCATTCTGAGTAGGGTGATAAAATCTCATGTCATTACACTCTGTCCAGGACATGTATCCTCCTTTTGTCCAGAGAATCCACGCAGTACACACGGCCTGCCATTAGTCATTTAGTAGCCACCCCAGTTATCGGATCTACTGTCAGTGTATTGTAGCGCTTGTATGTAAGTAACCCTTATTTTACTTCATAATGGCCCCAAAGTGCAAAAGTATTGGTGCTGGAAATTTAGATATGCCAAAGGGAGGCCGTAAAATGTTGCCTTTAAGTGGACAGGTATGTGTGTATAGAAAAAGAAAAGAACCATCGTATATGCATGGTTTTATACTACCTGGTTTTAGGCATCCACAGGAGCTATCGGAACATATCTCCCAAGGGTAAGAGAGGACTACTCTATATTTCTCATTTTTATACCTCTGATACAATTTATAAAATGCTTTGTATACAATTAAGTGTTCAACAGGAAGTCATTAAATTGATCAGACATGAGGCTCCATACTGGCAAGGGAAACCAGAGGCCCGGGAATCAGGCAGAGCCTGAGGGCCCAAGTGGTTAGGAAAGGCAAGAACAAAGCATATTCTCAGACGGGATGGCCAGGCAGAGAGAATCTGTAGCCCAGACAAGCAGGCTGAGGAGGAGTGGAGGCAGTCCAGATGAGTGGCACAGCAGCAGAGCTTAAGGCCCCAGTGGTCCAGCAAAGGAAGCATCAATGAGCAGCTCAAACAGGCACCCAGAAACAAAAGGACAATGTGGAATAAAAAGTGATCTTACCAAGTGGTTAAGAACCTGGGTGGGCAGTGTACCGGGAGGCTCAGCAGATAAAGGGGAGCAGCTGCATGGAAATGGGACTGAGGTCCAGCTAAACTCATGTTTTGCCCCAGGCTCTGGGCTGTTGTGAGGGATCCTCTGGAGGGGGTGGGGGGGGGGGGGGGGGAGAAGGAGGTGTCAATTGTAGCTCCATTAGCATGAGCCCTGAGAGAGACCACAGATCTTGGAAGCATTTCACCTGTGTACACAGAGGCAGCAGAAACTTTTAGAAGGGAAAGCCAGGGGGTAGGAACATTAACTGCCTACCTGCTTGAAGGGAATGGCTGCATGTGGGAGGGGGAGAAAAGCAATGTTTCAGAGGTACACTGAACTATGGTAAGTTGGAAACACGATGGACAGTTGGGAAGGAAAAGTGACTTTATGGAAAAGAAACAACACAAATGTTGTTGAAAATGTTAAAACACATAGTGAAAACAACTATGTGGTGTACTAGGACTAAACTATGGAAATGGGGGGAAAAAATGAAAGAATGTGCCAGAAAGGGAATTTCAAAGGCAAAAGCATTAGGATCTCAAAATGCAGTCACCCTGGAGTGAAGAGAACAGAATCAAACAGTCAAATAAAAAGACTGTGCAAACTACAGGGAGACCCCTTGTCTAAAAAGATCACACTCAAGTGATATAATCCATGGATGGGAAAGAGTTGGAATGAAAGTTGGAAGAGACTGAAATTAATTGAAAAGTCCACCTATTTTGGAAAAGTAAAAACCATTAACTATGGCAAGAATAACCAAGAAGATTCATCGTGACTATTTATTAGAGGAGTATTTTGTATGAAGCACCTTATTAGAGGAGGTGATGTTTTAAATATGTCTCAAAGGAAAGGGTGGGAGGAGTTAATATGTTAAGGGGAATAACTGAGCATTCCTACATAATACAGACATCATGAATAACAGCCTGGAACCAGGGAAGTATATTCCAGGGATGTTAGGAGACAAGTCTACTGAACAAAAGAGAGAATGGAGGAGAGAGAAACAGGAAGAGGTGATTGGCAGCACCAGAAAATTTAATCATCATCGGTCCATTGATGAACCATTAAATGTCATGGGGAAAAGGGCACGGACGAATGTCTGAAAGTTATTTGGTTCTGTGGAGAAAGATCACAGCCAGTTTATGGCTGAAAGAAAATCACCACTCCTTCCTTCTCAAGTCACACCAAGTTTTCAGGATGATTTCTGCATTAAAATTGTGGGAAGGGGAAGAATTCTCTGAGCTTCTTGGCTTTGAGTTGCTGCCTTCCTCAGGGCCTCCCTTTATCTTTTAGAATCGCCATTGTGTTCATCAGAGGAAAATTTAATTACAATCTAGACCTCCTACAATATCTCCCTACCTTCAGCAATTCCTCAAGTTCCTAAAAGTGCTGCTTAGAGGAGTGGATTTGCCCTGCAGCATAACTTCATGACTGTGAAAGCAATTCCGAGATGATTACACGGGCAAGGATGTGACCAGGAGCACTGATGTTTTCATTTACAATGATCTGCCATTTGGGGCTGACTCTAGATGAGGAGTGGAGAACCTCTGGCCTATGGGCCGTAAGGCCTGAGAAATCACTTGGTCTGGCTTTGCCAAGGCATTAGGGGTGAGTTAATTAAATGTGTGACCAAATATAGCAGGCTAATGTTTAAGTTAATAATTTTGTATGGCCCGTGAATGATGTGATAAATATCCAGATTGCATTGGTAGAAAAAAGGCTCCCCGCCCCTGCTCTATATGGTACAGAGAGCAGGTCCCTGGAGTTGTCTCAGAACTGACTATTCGTCTCCCTCAGCGAAATAGACCCAAAACTGTGTAAGAGAACAAGGCTGAATAAATCTCCCTTCTCCACACCAGGGACCATCTCAGTAACCAGCTGTGCCATTAATCCATCCCATGGTTTTTTTAACCGAGGTTCTGTTCAGAGAAGTCTCTTTTAGGAACAAATTGACATTTAGAGCTCAAAGGCAAGTGACCTGAGGTTTGATGATATGCAAGGTCGGTATTTCCCCCTCCCCCCCTCTCCCCCCCCAGTTTTCTTTCTAAATGTCTGTAGGAAAGTGTGGTCATATGGACAATCCTCTGAAGGGCTCTCTCTCTCTCTTTGTTTTTTTCTTTGTTTTTTTTTTTTTTTCCACTTGGACAATAAATTGTTATCACTTATAAAAAAGATAGTAGATTCATCCCCAAGTATTCATTTTGACATCATGGAGCCAAAATTCATATCAGGGATTGGTAGAAGGAAAAAGCATTGCTATATCATAAACATGTACGTAAGAGAGGGGGACATCTGGTTAATATGGAATTTTGCTGAAATAAACTGAAATGAGAGTAATTTCTGGAATCAGACTCTAGATTGAATCTTCACTTCAAAGTTAAAATTAGAGATCTCTGAACTGCAGTTTCCTCATCTCTAAAATGAGAATAATGATTCCTGATTCTCACAGTCATTGTTGAGGACAAAAGAGATGACAGACAGAAAGTTTGGCCCAGGTAGTAGGCATCCTATGAAAAAGAATTGTTTTGGCAGGAACTTAGAAAGCCACAAGAAAGCTCTTTACTAAACAAGGTGAGTGTTGTGTGAGGGGGTGGAGGCAATAGTGGTTGCCACATATAGCCAGGCCTATTTGCCCGTCTCTCGCTAAAGTGAATTTTTGTTCTGGCACCGAACAAAATGAATCTGTACACAGAGATGAGTGCAAACCTAGGATCTATAATTAGCATATTTCTTAATATTTTCAACACCATCAATAAAGTACACCAGCCAGCCAACTGGAAACTATTCAACACTAAATACGCGTTTGGAATAAGCCCAGAGGCCTTTTGCAAAATTGCAATTTGCCTAAAATAGATGGCCTCAGAGGTCAGATTCAAATACACTCTCTTGGATGTTCACATTTGTTTACCTCTATCCAGAGGAAGCATGGGGCAAATAAGGCAGACAGCTGCCCGGGCATCAGGCACTAAGCACAGACGCTGCTGCTCCTTGGACAAGCTGTGCTGCACCACTGCTTCTAGTTTGCAAAGGCTCCATCTCCCAGTCACAGGAGACAAGAGCCAGCAAACCAGCATGCAGGCCTTACAAGGGGCCCCGAGGGAGGAAGTGCAGATGGGGATGGGAGGAGGACTCCGCCCACATTTCTGACCTGGAGCCCTACGGGGCCTCTACCTGCTCCTCCCCCAAGCAAAATGATTTCTCGGTTTTCTGATAGACACACAGACAAACAGACAGCCCTGAAAGCTTATGGAAAAGCTAAACATGTCTCAGAAACTGAATAGTTAGATTTTCACAAAGCACTACTTAGGTAAAATAAATCAAGAAAATGTAAACGAAATATTTCCCCTCAATAAAAGCACGTGTTGGAAATAGGAGCATTGTTTATGGAAATACTTTCCTAGGTTTCCAAAAAAAGAAACACTTAAATTTTAATTTTAGATGTTAGATACCCCTCCCTTTTCATCCCTAATAAAATAATGATAATAGTTTAGTGTCAGATATGCATTTTTAGGGAAGAAAGTGTTTTTTAATTGCCCACAACAGAATTTCCAAACATTGAGAAGACTAGTAAATTGGCTATTGAGGCACTTTTTAGAAAATCTTTAACATTGAGTGTGCTATTAAACTAGCTCTCAAGTTTCCCACTGATCCATCTTAAAATGAGGTTCCAGCAAGTAAGAATTTTGTTCATACCATCAGAATATTTATTTGAAGAAAAATACCAATTCTGAGAAAGCCTGACTGACTATTCCAGCCTGGATTGATTTTCTGCTTTCTGAATTTTTATAGAATACTAGAGGCCCGTTGCATGAAGATTCGTACAAAAGGCCTTCCTTCCCCTGGCTGCCGGCACCGGTTTTCCTCTCTACCCAGGACCCAGGCCTTTGGTCTGGCTGCAGCAGCAAGGCTTGGCTTCTCCACTCCAGCTGCAGTGGAGAAGCCAAGCCTCTTCAGTCTTCAGTCATCTTCAGTCTTCGCTCTGTGCCTGCATATGCAAATTAACCACCATCTTTGTTGGGTTAATTTGCATACTCATCCTATTTGGCTGGTGGGTGTAGCGGAGTGACACCAATTTGCATGTTTCTCTTTTATTAATGTAGATACTAGAAGCCTGGTGCATGAAATTCATGCACAGGGGGAGGAGGCATGTCTCTCAGCCTGGCCTGCACCCTCTTGCAGTCCAGGACCCCCTCTCGGGGGATGTCTGACTGCTGGTTTAGGGCCCCAAAGGGTTTCAGTTTATGAGAGGGATGTCCAACTCTGGATTTAGGCCCGATCCCCACTGGCCAGTGGGGATCGGGCCTAAACCGGCAGTCAGACATCCCCTAAGGGATGTAGCAGTGCACCAAGCAGCAGGCAGCCAGTGAGGAGGCAGAACCAGGGTAGTGTGCTGCGCCATGCACGCTCATCCCAGCTCATTGCACCTGCTGTTGCCACTTGGTAGTGCTGCCACAGAGTCAGGAGAGGCTCCCACCACTGCAGGTATGCTCACCAGCCATACGCCTGGCTTCTGGCTCAGCGGCACTCCCCCTGTGAGAGTGCGCTGACCACAAGGGGGCAGCTCCTGCGTTGAGCATCTGCCCCCTGGTGGTCAGTGTGCATCATAGCAACTGGTTGACCGGTCATTCAAGTTGTTCCAGTCGTTCTGTCATAATGGTCACTTAGGCTTTTATATATATATAGATGTATAGTTCACCTACTCCATTCAGGAACTAATTATACACAGCTTGTGTTTTTTTGCTCAATTGTTTTATATGTTTCTTTTATTTCCCCAACTAGATGGTAAGTATTTTGAGGACAGTGGCCATGCCTTATATTTATTCTGTACTTATCAGGTTCCTGCTCAGTGCTGAGTATAAGAAAGTCTTCAGTAAATACTTAATGAAAACAAAATTTTTTGATTGAGTGAAGTGGAGTGTCTCTTACATGAGATATTGCTTTGGTTAGTGTCATATAATCAACATGCAGGCATGGTGAGATCATCTGGGTGCATATTGGAATCTCCTGAGAAGTTTTTAAAACACCGTATGATCTAGCTGCTAGATTAAGAGAGAGAGGATAAAGAGTCATACCTTTGCCATCAATGGGATTACAAATCTATGTCAGATTCATCCCACCTCCTGCTCTCCCACCAGAATGAAAGCAAATCTGGATCTCTCTTACTCTCCTAGGAAGAACTTGTCTTTCCTGGAATTCGATTCATTTAGGTTTCTTTGAATGTCTCGGGTCCCTGATGAGTTAAAAACAAATGATCCAACTTATTTTCATTGTTAGGGTGAAAGCAATGATCCCCCGGGACTTTCTCCATCATACCGGGAAGTACTCTAAGGAGCTTACATTTTTAAATGAATAACACAGTTTGTCCATTTGTTACAAGAATGATAAAGGGGTAGAATCAAAACACAAGAGGCATTTGTGTTAATTCAGACTTCAAATGAATAAAAAGACAGGATCTTATCTCTTTTTCCCCCTGCCCTTCCCCCCGCCTCCCCTACCCCCCAGTGTTTTGTGTCCATTGGTTATGCTTAAATGCTTTATGTAATAATAATTTTTTTTAATTTAAAAAAAAAAGAAAAAAAAAAGAAAAGAAAAGAAAAGAAAAGAAAAGAAAAGAAAAGAAAAGAAAAGAAAAGAAAAAAAAGAGAAAGAAAAGGGGAAGGAGATAAAGTGTAATAGAAAGAGCAAGGGCCTTGGAATCAAACAACTGGCTTGGTCACTTTGTGACCTTGGGAAAGTTACTAAAACAGTCTGGGTCAATAATACTTGTTTTTCAAGGTCTCTGTTTGTATAATGTCTGGCACATGAGAGAAGCTGAATTGTGTAAGCATTATTATGATCACTCATTGGTAATAAGAGGAATTCTAAGCAAATAAATTTGCCATTAAAGTTTTTTTAACTTAGAAAAAAAAAAAAAAGAAAGAAAGACAGGATCTTAAACCACTAACTTATGGAACTTGAAACTAAATTACTTTACTAAATTATTTGATAAGTTACTGGCATGACTTGCAAATTAATAAAGTATTTGTATAAGTTCAATGTTTTATCTTTGGTAGAAAATTTTCCACAGATGCAAATAATAAAATGAGAGTTAGTGAAACCCTATAGATCATATAATCACACACAGTTCAGAGAACTCTAGGTATCCAGGCAAGTGTATTTAGAGTTGCCACAGGATATGAGTGGAAGTTTTCCCTGCTGTGGGTGCCTGTCCCCGAATGGTTAACTTCACTTTTATCAGTTTTCTAAATTAGATGTCATTTGAAACAGGAATTCTGATCCTTTCAAAATTATGAACATCACAACCAATCAAACACATTTCCTAAAACACACACACACATACACACATAGATATACACACATATTCTTAAGG
This sequence comes from Murina feae, assembly GCA_004026665.1. Classification (NCBI taxonomy): domain Eukaryota; kingdom Metazoa; phylum Chordata; class Mammalia; order Chiroptera; family Vespertilionidae; genus Murina; species Murina feae. Next base: position 8,370 of record PVJC01027816.1, read on the forward strand.
AAACTAAGGCCCAGAGATGTAAAGTAACTCCCCTATTGTCACCCCACTAGCTAATAACAGATATGGTACTGAGACCCCTCCAAATCCAGTTCATTTTCTTCTCCACATGTTCCTTCTAATCATTAATTAATCTTCCTGTCCAAGACCATGTAAGTCTCCACCACATTGGTCAATTTCAGTGTGGGACCAGGGATGTGCAGGTTTAGTAGGGTTGATAAATGAGTCCTAGGGCTTCAGAGACTCTCCAGTGACATCAGCTGGACCCAGGTGAAATGGTAATCACTAGTGTATAAATGATTTGGACACTGTAATTTCCCCCTACGATTTAGTTTGCTTTCTCCTCTTGATTTATTTAGAATGTGCTTTGCTACATCTCCCAACCTTGCTACACTGTGAGCACCAATAAATGTCAAACAGATTAGACAAGCCCATTACTCAATGGGCACATATTCTAAAAACAGTACAAAGGTGAAATCCCAGCAGTTTGAGATGATTGGAGTATTTACAGGATGTTAGGAAAACATCTGCTTCAAAGATTCAGAGCTTCAGGAGTTGATGTAAGGGTTTATTAGGAGCCTATACCACCACTAGCCCCTGTACAGAAAATATTAAGCCATTATAGAGTGAATGAGTTTTGAGTACCTATTATATAGAATGGGCTGTACAGAGATTGGCCCTCTAATAGCCACTTAGAGGGGATACATTTTGCTTTTATCAAAAGAGAAGAGAATAGAACTTGCTTTTATAGCTTTGCTCAAAGATAAATTGAGTAGAAAGAGGTGTTTTTTTTCTTCTGTGCTGACCACTTGGGTTTGGGCACATAGCATCCTTACTCTGGTATAATGTCACCAAGCTTGGAGAAGCAGATGAAAAGTGGCAGCAGTTCCCTGGTGCTAATCTCGGTCTTGTTTATCTTCCCTGTTATCAGAGTGACCATCAATAAATCACCAATTACAGGGCCAAACACTGTACACTATCTCATTTAATCTCTATAAGTACCCTAAGATACAATTATTCCCATTTCACACCATGAGCAAATTGGGGTTTGGAGAGAGGTTCGGTAGCTTCCTGTGGTCACACATTTAGTAAATGGCAAGGCTGGGATTCTAACTCACTCAGTTGAATTACCATGGCCTTGCTTTTCCACTAGTGTCATTTGTACAAAAAGCAATCAGCTTAAAGTTGAAATAACAACTACCACCAAAACAGGTTATTCTAGTCTCCTTCGAGGCATGATCCAGGGGACGTGCTGAAATGACTAATAAATTGGGTCCAGAATCATACCTTTACAATCTCTTCTTCATCAAGATCAAATTACAACCCTGGTGTTTTCTTTGTGGTGTTCCCTTCCCATAGCTAATTGGAGTGTTGGTGGGGAGTTTGCAGACAAGGAAGCTGTATGCCTGGAGAGGGCAAAGATATAATATAATCAGGGCTTGGCAAGGAGCCAGCCAGTATTTTCAGCCTATCGTGCTAAATGCACCATATGTAGTTTCATAGACCTGCACAGAAATACACATGTGCATGCACACACCACAAAGGATTGGAGAGAGGAGGGAGGAATTGCTTTCTTCTTTTGGCTTTGCATTTCTGAAGAAATGGCAATTGGACTCATCATTTATTAATCACAAATTTTGGTGCTGTCTTTAGAAGAGAAAAGCATCACTTGACTTTCAATGCATATTCTGCTTATTGGTAGGTTTTGCCTCTCAAATAAACTGTAAAGGGGGAGGGTGCATACTAAACCGATTGCCCTACTTAGGCAGTTTCTGGCAGGAATGCCGAGATGGATTAACATGCATAACAGAAGGCTTATCTGACCCTGGGAGACAGCAGAACCTGAAATAACCTTAATATCCTGTCAACTTTCATTACCAGACCCCACTGAACAAGTGAAGGCCTACTTAACAATCTATCTGGGAAGGAAAAATCCATATTGTTTTTTAACCAGGATTTTTCATCCTGTTCTTAATTATTATTATTTCAGAGAGGAAGAGAGAGGGAGAGAGATAGAAACATTAGTGATGAGAAAGAACCATTGACCAGCTGCCTCCTGCACACCCCACAACCTGGGCATGTGCCCTTGACCGGAATTAAACCTGGGACCCTTCAGCCCACAGGTTGATGCTCTATCCCCTGAGCCAAACCGGCCAGTGCACATCTTGTTCTTTTTTTCCTGGGGGTATTTTTCCCCGCCTCACTTCTCAGGGCAACATCACTGCACCAGACCATGTTATAGGGTGTCCACCTTCAGTGCTAGGAAGGTGTTCAGGCTCAGGAAAGAGGGGAAGATCTAGGCAAAATAAAGTGTTAGAAAGCAGGAGAATCTTGAGCACCTGGGGTCTCCTGGACACACACTCCGGATGTCTTGTCAAGTTGTCAACTGTGTTTGCTAAGATAGCCTGAGGTGCCTCAGAATGCCAAGTGCTCTATGTTCCTCAAGAAAGGTGTTTATGGGCAAGTCCTAAAAATACCAGCGCACTAACACAAATCCAAAATAATTGAGTACATACCTACAGCTCTCTAACTGTGGGTCATTCTCTTAGTTTCAGTAAATGCTTTCCCAAATTCTGATTTAGATGTCATATTTCAGGGTTCCAAACTCACTCCATTCACAAGATAGGGCTTAGTTATAGGTTCAATTCTATCTAAATGGGAGAAATTAAAACCATGTTTTAAAAATCACTAGGCAGTACACGGAGACTTGGAATTTACAAAGTAGTAACTGTATGACCTCAGGCAAGTCACTTCTTTTCTCATCTGAAATACTTAAATGGAGGAGAAAGTATTAAAATGTGTTGTCATCTAACATTTTATCGTCATTACCTTATGTAAGTTTAGACTAAGTGGTTTTCAACATTTCTTCCAATTTTATTTTCTATTCTATTTATTAAGTACTTAAATTGACTTAGCAAATGTTTGGGGGAGATTTTATGGACCAGGCACAGTGCTATGCATGGCAAGCATCGTTATAACTAATTTAAAAATGAAATACTAAAAGATTTTTACAAAGTTTTTATTTTTCATGACAAACAAGACCTCTGGGTTTCTTTTTTCATAAAATTTGTTTTTATAGTATTAATAGGGCCAGTGCATTACAGCCCCACTCCCCACTCATGTCACATAATCCTGTCAAGAACTGGTTGTGTTAAAACTTGAAGAATTTTTCAATTCTCTACAGTGGCTCTGTTCGGGTTCCAGTTTCCCGATATGAAGAATTTGGAATCAATGATTTAGCTAATTCCTAAAATTCTTCTACAGTTTTGAGAGAGAATTTTTCTCAGCAATACAGTAGCCACCACAGACATGTGGCTATGAAGCACTTGGAATGTGGCTAGTACAAACTGAGATGGGCAAAAAAGATAAATGATCTCAATAATGTATAGTATTGATTCCATAATAAAGGGATAAATATATTGGATGTACTGGGTTAAATACAATATATTATTAGAGTTGATTTTACCTGTCTCTCTTTACTTTTTATTTTCACATGGTTACTAAAAAATTTAAAACTGTGCATACCATCTCCATTAGCACGAGCCTCAACCCTCTCAGTTACCCAGTTACTAAAGAGCCATCAGCTCATGAAGAGTGAAGTACAGTAAGGTCACATAGTCCTGGCCTGAATTTTGTTTAAAAGCAGGAAGACAAGGAAAGTAAGGAAGCAAACTTTGTCCCTGGGGTATTTACCATGTCCCTCTGTCCCTGGGGGGTTCACCCCCTCCCTCTCCCCCCATGAAAGTCTCTGGGAAGCTCTATTTGCCTTCCCTGCTCAGGGCCTTTGTTATGCAGATTTGAGTGCACACACCTGAGAACTAGAGAACTGACAAACCCACTGACTTGCTACTAGAAAAGGCAGTAGGAGAAAAGCAGAAGTCACTGAAAGGGAACTGGGCCTAGGAGAAAAAATGGAAAACGAAAAGGATCTGGAGCAGCCTGTAGCTGACAAAGCATTTTAGAGGAACCTGAAAGGGGCGGGGGGTTGATAGAGAGAAGGACCTGAACTGCCCACCAGAGTTCCGTCCACCCTCTGAATAAAAAGTTCTCCATCCTTTTGCTTCCTTTTCATTCCCTCCTTTCAAGTACTCAAATTGCTTTGTTAGGCACCATCACATAAGTACCTCATTTCACTATAATGAGTCTGTGAGGTGGGCATAACTGTCTTCCTTTTACAATTGAGAATTTAGAGAACACTCCTGAGGTTGAACAGCTATTAAGAGCAGTGGAGCCAGCATCTGAATCTTGCCTCCTAATTTTAATGGCTCTTTTTTTCCACAAAACCACATCATGGGCATGTATTTCAACAGTTCGTTCCTAATTGACTTATGGTATATTTTAAATTCAACAAATTCTCTAGTTGCTCTATGAAGACAGCTTGGAGATTATTCTACTTCAGATTTTTAAACTGCTTTCTGAAATATGACAGGGCTAATTTTCCAAACGTCTTTTCTCGCTGCTAACTAAACACTGTCCAAATATTAATCAGATTTGAATGCTTAGGCTAATAAAATCAGTAGGCCTTTGACTCATTTGAATAGCTCAGCCAAACCTGTGAAGAAACACAATTAGCTGATGCCCTATCTGCTGAGTAAAAGATTTGGGGGGAAACATTGAACCATTTTATCCAAAAGAATAAAAAAAAAAGTTTAGTTGTTATGAGAAACCTATTAATGCAAATGTGTGAGCCTAAACCATTAAATTCTTGATCATATAATTTCTATAATTTATACAAAAGTTACAAAATATTTTTTTTTCCTTTTTACCATGAACCACAGACAAATGAAATACATGGATTGGGCTTATCTATACTAATAAAAGGGTAGTATGTTAACTAGACCAGATAGGCCAGACATCTTCCAGATGTCCTTCCGGACAAAGCCATGGTGGCGGGGCTGAGGTAGAGGTAGTTAGGGGTGATCAGGCTGGCAGGCAGAGGCAGTTAGGGGCAATCAGGCCAGCAGGCAGAGTGATTAGGGGTGATCAGGCAGGCAGGCAGATGAGCGGTTAGGAGCCAGTAGTCCTGGATTGTGAGAGGTATGTCCCAGATTGGAGAGGGTGCAGGCCCGGCTGAGCAAGCCCCCCCTCCCATGCATGAATTTCGTGCATCAGGCCTCCAGTTTCAAATAAAGTTCCTCAGTGTTCCATCTATCTGTAATACCCCAAATGCCAGCATTCATCTACCTCTAAATCCTTGAGACTTTCAGACTCCAAGGGAGACATTGGTAAAGCATACAGAGATTCTACCAGCTCAACACCCACAACAGAAGCCAGAACATCCTGAGACTGGATTAGAGTTAGACTTCAAACAAATTGCCAAGTTGAGGATTCAAACATACACAAGAGCTAAGTTTTAAGTTTAAGTAACAGAGAACACAGCCCTCAAAATCATTTTATTCATTATTCCATCCCAACCTACATTTTTTATCTGTGTTGTAAAATCCGACAAAGACAGGGGAGCTGGGTATGATCTGCCCTCGGGTAACACAAGACAGTGAAAGAAAATGTACATACACTAAATGTCAACAGAAGCAGGAGGTGGACTTTGTTCTCATTGTCTAATAACTTTTTACTTGCAAAATAATTCTCTCTGAGTTATTTTAAGTAGCATTTCCTTTAGTGCATTTAAATATAAATATACAATCTTTATAATCTAGATTGGGATAAAGAATAGTAACTAGAAGTCACGCAACAGAAATCAGTCAGAAATTAAGATAAAGTATCTATAAAACAGTACAAATTATAAGAAGTATAATTTAATTTTAAAAATTTCAGTGCTCAAGAAACTTTCATAAATACCTGTATAAAAGAAGGTATTGCTGTATGTAAATAAGATATAGTGTGATAGGTAGGAGGATAGATTGATTGATGGATATATAGATAGATGATAAACAATAGTTACATAGAAATATATTTTCTCCTTTTATATGTTACAACTAGGGGCCCGGTGCACAAAAATTTGTGCACTCAGAAGGTCCCTCAGCCCGACCTGTGCCCTCTTGCAGTCTGGGACCCCTCTAGGGATGTCCACCTGCTGGCATTCCTGGTCAGCCTGGGTGAGGGACTGATGGCTGTTTGCAGGCTGGCCAAGCCCCCCAGTGGGGAGCCTCACTCCATTGGGGTGTGGCCAACCTGGGTGTGGGTCTGAGGGCCGTTTTCAGCCTTTCAGGCTGCCCACAGTCCCTTTAGGTTTTGGATCCCTACTGGGGTACCTGGCCAGCCTGGGTGAGGGGCTGATGGCTGTCTGCAGGCTGGCCAAGCCCTCCAGTGGCATCTCTCACCCCATTGGGGTGTGACCAGCGTGGGTGACAGGCTGAGGGGCGCTTTCAGGCTTTCAGGCTGCTCACAGCTCCCACTGACCCAATGTCCCAGCAAGGCTGGCTGGAAGCAGGTTTCTAGGGTTTGTTTATCTTCTCTAATTGACACTGTTCCTTTAAACCGAGGCCTAGGCAGGTAACAAAACCTCCTCTCTGCTTCAGCTCTGGCTTCTATAATGAAACAATGTTACCCTTAGTAGTCCGGCCAGGCCTGCTGTTTGCTTCAGCTCCTGAGGCTTCTATCATTGAGACATTGTTGTAAATATGTTGTTTCCTAGAGCCAGGAGATGCCCAGACAGCCCGCAAACAGTTTCACTCCTGCTACAATGGAAGCTGCCTGTTTACTCAACTCTGTGAGTGCCAGCCTCCATGTTGGCTGGGTTAATTTGCATACAGTCGCTCTGATTGGCTGGTGGGTGTGGCTTAGGCATCCCAAAGGGATGGTCAATTTCAATATTATGCTTTTATTAGATTAGATTAGATACCTTTTATATTTTTTCCTTATATGCTAATTATGTAAGTATTTAAAACAAAGGAAAGTCAGAATTCAACTCAATACAAAATAATTTTAGTTCACTTATATCACATATAGACTTAAAAATTTTTCACATAAATTATATTTATGTGGATAAAGTATGTTAAATGACCCAAAGTATGGTTATCACATAAAGAAAACCTTTAGTAAGTGTCTTATTTAAAACAATTAATTGCTTCCTCATTTATCTGTGTTGTAAGTTTTTCATTCAACAAATGTGGATTGGGTACCAACATATTCCAGGCACCAAGGCAGCACAGTCCTGCTGTCAGGAACTTAGAGTCTAAGTATACATACCCAGACAAGCAAGTGCATAAACAATTTCACTGAATAAGTGCGAAGTGTGCTGAGTGCTATCAAGGAAACAAACATGGCATATGATAGAGACCAGCTGGGGACCTATTTTAGATTGAATAATCAGAGAAGACTTCTCCAAGGAAATTACATCTAAGCTAACATTGGAAAGATAAGAAGAAGTGCACCCATCACTCAGAGAGAGAAAGAATATGTTTCATGGGGTGCATTGTGGTAGCCGGAATCACGCTTAAAGGCCTGGGGGTGAAGGAGGCTAGAGGGTGATTAGGATGGAGGGGTAGGACCAGAGAAGGTGTTACTTAGACTGGGAATAGAGAAGTAGATTGGAGTGTGATCCAATTCATATTTCTGAAAAATCACTCACGCTACTATGCAGACGATTGATTGAAGATGAGTAGAATGGAAGCCAAGCCACCTGTCAGGAGGCTATCGCACAATGGGAAAGATGTTCTAACTGGACTAAGTGGTTATAGACATGAGAAGAGAATCAACAGAGCTTGTTGATGAATTGAGTGGGACTTGATGAAGAAGTTTGCATCAAAGTTGTCTCTCATTCATACATACAATCTAGGTCTTTATATAAACTCTTCTGGCTTAATATAAGGATTGTGTTCTAAAAGTATGCGTTAGTCCATTGCATTTGAAATTGCACTCTAGTTTGACAAGAATTGCGTTTAAAATACAATCATCAGTAGTATTTATAACAAATTTTCTGAAGGAAGAGGGGAAGGTATTCAGCCAAACTGATATATCTGCAATTACTTATTTTTTTCATAATATTTATTTTTTCTATTCCTCTTCAAACTCTTTAATAGCTCCCATCTGTGGTGTTGTTTTATAAAGCTAACTTAACCCTACCAGACCGGTGTACCAATTTTTCAGTAATTTCCGAATCTGCTGTACCTAATTTTTGGTACTTTGTGGTCTCGTAGGGTTAAATCCTCACTGGTTAGCTAGAAATGATTAAGGGAATTAATTTAACTGAGCCACTGCTTGTATACTCTATCTAAATCTAAGCTATGCATCCAAATGACTAGAGAATAGTTAGGATAATAAGAGTGACCTGGAAAACCACTTTCACAAAAAAAGGAAAAAAAAAAAAAAGAAACAGAAGAGGAAGAAGGATGGAATTCAACATGCACATACTGTAAGACTAGTGACTAAACTGCTGTACTAACTTGAAACTTCAAGATTTAGGAGGAAGCTTGGCCAGCGTGACTCAGAGGTTGAGCATTGACCTATGAACCAGGAGGTCACGGTTCAATTCCCAGTCGGTACACATGTCCTGGTTACAGGCTCAATCTCCGGTGTGGGGCATGCAGCAGGCAGCCAATCAATGATTCTTTCTCATCATTGATGTTTCTAGTGCGCTCTCTCTCTCTATCTGAAATCAATAAAAATATATTAACAAGAAAAATAAGTTTTAGGAAGAAAAAAATAACATTAAAAGTTACTCAGAATGCTTTGAGTTGTCAGGTTCATTGGCTTTCATTATTGAACAATGTTTAGAATTTGTTTCCAAAGCTTACAAGCCACACTGCAAAGCTCATTATAAACCTACCAATTTCTACTGAGTTTTGGTACCAGTGTTTTCCTCTGCTGCAGCTCTCATCAGCTCATGTCAACTGTCTAGATGTTATAGGTGTGTATAGCTTTAGGTTTTCTCCCAATATTTTCCAGAAGATTCACCTGAGCATTGGAGCATGCACAGTGGCCAAAAACAGATTATTGTAGCATTCCTTACAGGTAACCCACAAAGAGACAGAAAGATGTCAGTGACCCTCTGAAATGACCCCAGACAAATTTGCAAGCAGAAGCAAACTATCAGGAAAGGAGTCACTGTGAGAGCTTTGCCTGCAGCTCTCACCAGAGGCCTGGTTCCTATTTGGTATTATATTGACCCAAGGGTAAATTGGATGATTTTCTCCACATCTGCTCCACTTGCTCTCTCATCTGTTGAATTCGTACTGAACTTTTATACGCACAAAGTAAGAGTGTGTGTATAAAAGTAGGATCACTGTGAATTTTATCTGTATATATCTAGGTCATCCTCGTAAAATTTTTAATATTCTGTATGGGAATAGACAGATGCCTAAGCAAAAGAGATTCAAGCTTGGTTAACATTTAAAATTATTTCTTGTCATTCCTTTTAATTTCTAAATGTAATTTCTAAATGTCTAATTTTAAGCCCTTTGAGGAGTATTAATAACCACTAAAACGAAGGTAGAGGGGCCTGCCAAGACCAAGCCTCCTGGATCTTGCACAGTGTGGAGAAGCATCACTCTCCCTCTGTCCTTTGCGTATAAGTGTTCTCCAGAGAAACCATACCAATAGGATACACATATTTATATACAAAGAGATTTATTATAAAGAATTGGCTCACATGATAGACACATGACAAGTTCAAATCTGTAGCCTAGAGAGGGAGGAGAGCCTTGTTACAGGTGAAGTCTGAAGGCAGTCTGTGTAATTTTCTCTTATTCAGGGAGACGAGTCCTTTCTTTCTGTTCAAACCTTCAACTGATTGGATGAGGTCTACCTCCTTATGGAGGACAGGCTGCTTTTTTCTACTGATTAAAATGTGAATCTAATCAAAAAATACCTTAGCAGTAATACGCAGAATAGTAGTTGACCAACTATCTGGACTCCCCATTTGCCCAGTCAAATTGACATGTAATATTAACCATCATATCTTGCCACTCATCATCCCTCCTTCCTACCATGAAAAGCACAAAATCCTACCATGGAAAGAACTAGGCCTTCGATTTCAAGGACTGTTAGACTGCAGTTTAGTAGCAGAAATATAAGTGGGCTTTGACATCAAATACAGTGGGGTCAATTCCCTATTCATGAGTGCAGTTTAGGGACCTCCAGCAAGTTATTTGACTTCTCAGGATCTCAGTTTGGTCCTTTGTAGAACAGAGAGTACAATTTCTCTCTCATAGGTTCATTATGAGAAATCAACTAAATAACATCCCTGAGAGTTCCTGGCACACGTTGGGCTGCCAATGAATCTTATCTTAGCAGGAGTCCCAGCTGTGTTGTTTGCTACTGATATTTAGTTGTGTCTGGCTGCCTGGTAGGGTGGGGCTGCCAGGAGACTGTTTGCTTCAGGAAATGAAGAGCCTCTAGGGAAAGAACTCATACAGAATGAAACAATAACCTTTAGGGAGCTGGGGAAAGGCTGGCTTTGACTGTGGTGCTGTGCCCCTCCCCCAGCTTAACCCCTTCCAGATGTGCTCATATTGCAACCTTGCCAAGAAAGGAGACTGAACAAAGACTAAGAGAGCTATTTCTTCTAAAAACATCTGGCTTTTGCTCTTGTATTTCTTCCACTCTTCTTTCCACATACAGTCACTGGGGAGAATTTTGGCTGCTTCCACTTTCCTGGGACCCTCTTCTCTGGACAGGTGGGTCTGGTTTACTAAGCCAAACTCAGTCTTAGGACCTGGATTCTCTGTTTGGGTTGCTTGAATGAAGGAAGTACCCGGCTTCCTTATTGTCCTTCCCTAATCTGCATTTTTTGAAGAGACAAGCATTTACAAAGACCTCCATAGGGTCTTAGTTTTTCTACCCAAAATATGAAAGTCCAGTTCCTGGTTAGTAACTTAATAGGACAAGTCACCTGTTATACTGCAGACACATTCCCTGGTGGGCCACTATGTCCATTTATTCCCCTATACTACCTCTCTGAACAAGGAAGCAGATATTCAGTAGAATAAGGACATCCTCAGGAACTCATCTTGGGAACCAGCCCAGACATCCTCTGGAATGGCACCAGAGAGATGCTTAAATTTTACATGATTAGACATGCACTCAACCCTGAGGCTGCCATTGTTTCCCCATTCTGCATTCCCCACCCTGCACTGGACAGTGTCTTTCAACAGATAAAAACATTTCTGCTTTCCATCCCCACCAAAGATAGTTCTTCTAGTGAGAGCTGTCCTATTGAAGGTTCTGCAGTGAAGGAAAGGTTTTATATCTGCACTATCCAATGTGATAGCCACGCATCACTGCTGAGCACTTTAGATGTGTTAGTGTGACTAATGAACCAGACTTTTAATGCTATTAGTTAAAATAGTTTAAATTGCAACTGATAGCTAGTGTCTACCATACCGTGCCATGCATATCTGGAAAACCACTCCTCAGCTTCGTGAGGCGTTTTCTGTCATCCAATGGATCCATAACCCTATTTTCAGGGTTCTACCTATGTGTTCCATTCTCTTCATAAGCTTCACATTTCAATGAATTTGAATTCCTCAATGAGCAAATTCATATACAGTAATTTCTGATAGAAGTAGCTTTATACAACCTTCAAATAATCCTGAGACAGCTGGTTATAAATTTAATCTTGGCAAGTTGTTTTGAGATTCATCACTTGCAAGCCCTCACAATAAAACCCAAAGGACAAATACCCATTTAGTTATCTCTCCAATTGCTAAAGAACTTCTGAGCCTTCTTGTTTACCCAGGATTCTCCCAATGGATTGTCTCTTGTCACCCACCCTGCCTACCTGTCTGTCCATTCCCTTCCCCCACAGTAGACTTAGGAGTTACCCTTCTTCTAACCCTGAAGGCCAGCAGTGTATTCATAGAGTAAAAGCATTTCCCCACACCCCAAAACTGTGTCATTGTTTTCTTTGTTGTTCTGAACAGAGCCCATTCTATATAATAGATGTAGGTATAGATATAGATATAGTTATAGATATAGATATAGACATAGATACATACATGGTTTTCAGAAGCTTGCCCTGGTGGAACAAAACTAAATGGTTCTCAAAATTGATTCCCAAATTTCAGAGTGCACAAGACCAGGGCCGTTTCACAGATCCATTCTCTATATTCCCATTTAGTAAGTCTCAGGTGGGACACAGAATTTGCAATTTTGCAAACACCCCAGGGCATACTGACGGTAATTCTTGGAATTCACTTTTAGAAAACCTGAATTAGAAAAAAATAACTTAAGTTTCTTCATTCCATCTGTGGAGTATGTACAAGAATTCGATGGCAAAGTTAAGTACAAAATAAAAAATGCAACCTAACGCAACTGTCAATAATCAAAGACATTATTCCCTGACCTTTAGTTTTCTTCTCAAACTTTCAAGTCACTTATATCATTCAGTGATGTGCTTGATTCTTTCCCAGGAATCTAAATCAAAGTACATCCTGAACCCACTTCAGAAATTGTTCTACTCAGAACACCACACCACACCACAGTCCACTTGCCTGGTGTCCCTCCTACCCTAGTGTCATTCACAGGGCCCATTATACCCTGGCATCAGTCATTACTACGCAGACCACCTCTATACTCTTCAGATGGGCTTTGCAGACCACCTATGACACTTTATGCCCTACCTCTTTCTCACATCGCAGGGGCCCGAGCTAAATTTATCTCTCTGGACTGTGAATCTACTCCTGCTGCTAACTTGAGTTTTTAAAGCTCTGACATATAACAACAAGGCTTTTGATAGCAGTAAGCCTGTGACAGGTGAGAAAAGCATGTGCATTAAAAGTAAAATTAGAAAGCTCATGGACTTCTGAAACCTTCATTCCTGGCTAAGGCTGTCAAAGATTTCCTTGCTTTGAGAATATATTTTCTGCCCTCTAGGGAAAAATTCATTTGACACATATTTGTCTTCTGCAAATCAATGGACAAACAAAGCACATTAATAGGATTTTAAGACCTTCAGAATTTAGACTAACTTGGGCAGGAGTCCTGATGGATGTTCAGGAAATGGGAGGAAAAGAGCTAGAAGGAGCTGGCAGAGACATCTCATTACTTAGGAAGAGCAATGGCTGGGTACCTGTCTCAACTGCAGCAACAACCAACATTGGGGGGTAGATAATATTCAAAGAGACAAGACCCAGTATTTGAGTATTGGCATCAGTATTTGTTGGAAGGGCACAATGGTGAGAGACCCAGGTGGCAGCAGTTATCCTGTGGATGTATATACTAGTACATTAGGATCCCAATATACATCTGGAGCTAATGGCATAGTGTAGGATACAATATGGTTATGGCTTGGTTTGAAGAAAGACAGTAAATTTGTATTCTGAAATGAAAAATTAGGCAGATAGACAACAATGGCCAGGTGACTATAAAAAAATACTACTTTGCTCTGTCAGAATTAACTCAGGAACTAACTAGCATAACATGAGAAGGACTAGTAGTCACTTTTGTGCCATTCGTCCTAATACTCATCAAGACAATGGAGCTACCATTTTTGATACTTGGACTCTGTTACAATCATTCAGGCTACATCATAAAACACACAATCTGCACCAGTTGTAACCTCCACACCCAGACTTGTCACCATTTATCCCTTGCATCACCATTCTAGTCAAAGAGAATCCTCCTAAGGAATCAAGGCCAAGATTGATGAGCAGGATTGTAACAGTGCTCTGCATTCAACTCAACTATTTAGACCATACCCTCCAAGTTAATCCTCCAAGCCTACCATCCTTTTTCTTCTTCCCTGTCACTCTCACTTCCACTAGTTTTGAAAGTACCATCTAAAGAGAAATATTCAAGCCTAGCATAGCTGACCAACATTTTGGTGGATGAAAATAAAATGCTTATGAGAGGTGTATCAATGCCAATCAGATGTTGAATTAAATGAAATCAAAGGTATAAAATCACTAAGGGGAATAAACTACTGCTAAAATATACAAATACAAATTTTTCATGCTTTTGATAAAAAAATTAATGCAAAAAAATGAATCAAATGATATGGGCAGTGTGTGAGCTAAAAACCTGCTTCACCCAAAAGGTTTTTCTGTTCAATATACTACACAGTCATTAATTTGCATGTGTTTATTACTCCTAATTTTCAAGCACATTGGAAGTCAATTAAGAAACTGATAAACCTCTCTTTTGAAAAGATTAAAGGAGAAAAACACATCATTAATATGCTCACCAGAAAACAGAACTCCATCATCATTGCTGAAGGTAAACGTCCACGTTTATATGAGCAGATGGAAGGCTTATGATAAAGTTTTCCTTTTCACACCTCAAATAATGAATGAAATAGAATCTTCATCTGCAGTATAACAAGAGACATACATTAAAATGTTTCATGCTTGAAAAGGAAAGTATCACCTGTCAAACTCAGAAAAAAAACTTTCTACTACTTACCCAAGCAAGCTTTACAACTTATACTGGATTTGAATAATTAATAGTATATTAATTAAATGCCCTAAAAAGTCATTATTCAAGGGATATACGTATTACCTATAAGTGATAGCTAATCAATATCTACAAAGTTTAAACAGATTGAAGAAGAAGTTTGGAAAATATATATAATATTAGAGGCCCAGTGCACAAAATTCATGCAGGGGGTGGCCTCAGCCCAACCTGCACCCTCTCTAATCTAGAACCCCTCAGGTGTGTCTGACTGCTGGTTCCTAACTGCTCACCTGCCTGCCTGCCTGATCACACCTAACTGCCCCCCC
>PVJC01027817.1:0-23016 GCA_004026665.1 Murina feae
GGCTGAGGGACCCCCGAGTGCACAAATTTTTGTGCACCGGGCCCCTAGTAAAAAATAAAAACACTATACAGAGGAATATTCATTTATATAAAACTAGGGGCCCGGTGCATGAAATTCATGCACGGGGGGAGGGTGGGGGTCCCTCAGCCCAGCCTGCCCCCTCTCACAGTCTGGAACCCCTCAGTGGATGTCCTATGATGGCCCAGTCTGCCAGGCGCCTTTTGTGTGTGTGTTGTGTGTGTGTCACCACTGGGGACCTGCCCCCAGCCGCATCTGAGGCTCGGAGCAGTCCTCCTGTGTGTGTCTTACCTGCCGTGGGCCTGCCCCTAGGCACACCGTGGAGGCTTGGAGCAGGCACCCCCTCTATGTTGATCTCTCAGACTCTTGCCCTCCCCTGCATGTTGTTCTCTTTTTTGAGCTGTGGCCAGGGCTGGGTGCTGCCTGCTCCCAAGCTTGCCTACTGCCCATCTTCCTCCAGCCACTAGAAAGCAGGGAAAACCCCGCCTCATGGTCAGGCCAGCCTTTTCCTGCTCCCTGATCCCTGGAAGGGACCTGGGCAGCTGCCAAGCAGGCCGAGACCCCGGCCCCTGCAGCCTTGCTTTCCTGCTCCCTGGTGCCCCGCAAAGGGCCTGGGTAGCCACCAAGCAGGCCAAGACGCCCCTGCTGCCCTGCAAGGGGCCTGGGCAGCTGCCAAGCCCACCAAGCAGGCCACTGACCCTCTGCTGCCTCTTTCCCGCTCCCTGATGCCCCTCCAAGGGCCGGGGCAGTTGCCAAGCAGGCCGCCGACCTCCTGCCACCTCTTTCCCGCTCCCTTGTGCCCCTCAAAGGGCCTAAGGAGCCGCCAAGCAGGCCCTCGGCCCCCACCGCCTCTTTCCCGCTCCCCGGTGCCCCACAAAGGGCCTGGGAAGCCACCAAGCAGGCCATCAACCCTGCCGCCTCTTTCCCACGCACCGGTCCTAGATCCTGTGCTGTTCCGCCCTGCAGCCGCTCTGTGCACTCGGGAGGTCCCTCAGCCTGGCCTGTGCCCTCTCGCAGTCTGGGACCTCTCGGGGGATGTCCACCTGCTGACATGTCTGACCAGCCTGGGTGAGGGGCTTTAAGGCTGCCCACAGCTCCCATTGACCCAATGTCCCAGCAAGGCTGGCTGGACGCAGGTTTTTGGGGTTTGTTTATCTTCTATAATTGATGCTGTTCCTTTAAGGCGAGGCCTAATAAGAAGCCTCTTTCTGCTTCAGCTCCCGGCTTCTATAATGAAACAATGTTACTTAGTGCTCAGGTCCGGCCTGCTCTTTCCTTCAGCTCCTGAGGATTCTATGATTTATACATTGTTGCAAACATTTGCAAACATGTGTTTTGCTTTGAGGCAAGGATAAGCGAAGCCAGCGCGCAGACAGTTTCACTTTCACTCCTGCTGCAATGGAAGCTGCCGTTTACTCAGGTCCGTGAGAGGCCACCATGTTGGCTGGGTTAATTTACATACTGTCGCTCTGATTGGCTGTTGGGTGTCCCGAAGAAACGGTCAATTTCAATATTACGCTTTTAAGATGTTTTTCTATAAGCTATTAGCTAAGAGAGCAACTAATAAAATTTTTCATACTATGACCCTTTAAATTAAAATTAAAATTTTATGAAGATTTTAACTTTTTGTTTAGATCATGGAGAAGCATTCTAGTCCAATAAATACATAAATATAGTTCCAAATTATAGTCTCAGAGAATCACCACCTCTGCCCCACCCCACCCCACCCACAAGGTTCAACATCTTATCTTCTTCCATTGGTCTACAACAACTAAGATTTGCAAATAACCCTCAAATTCTACTGAAGAATTTCTATAGAGGTGATTTAAAAATTTTTTTATGATATAATAAAAGCAGCGACAAGCATGGAGAAGGAAAATATACATTGCTGTGTGTATCTGGCTAAACATGGCACATGAATTTTAGTTGAATGTAACAAACCTTTATTTGTTTTAACCATTTGTACGCCATAAGTGTCTATAGATGCAAGCAGTGGACCTTTCTTAATGAAATTCAAAATATCGTGGCAGTTAACGAGTTAAGTATATACTTGTGGCTGGGAAAAACTATTCTATAGCAAACTAGAGAAAAACAACATTAAAAAAGCAGTATAAAAATAAGTCTATTAGAAGTATTTTAAGTTTTAAGAGATTCTGCTCTAGCTGGGTGGTTCAGTTAGTTGGAGCACTGTCCCTTACACCAAAAGGTTATGGGTTTGATCACTGGTGCGGGCAAGTATGCAAGGCAACCAATTGATGTTAACCTCCTTTCCTCTATTTACTTTTAAACCAGCCATTTTATTAGGAAGTTTAACATCTTGTTATAGAATAACAACTATGAGTTTACAGAACCTTGCTATTAAAAAAAATAGACCAAAATAATAGACTAGGTCAATCAATAAGACTGCCAGAATAGTAAGATTTAGGGAAAAAATTACTTGTTAAGTTTTAAATAACTCATTATCTTCTGGTTCACAAGTCTTATAAACTCCCTACACCTACATGACATATCTATACAGTGGACATATAAAAAAAGCCTTTTCCCCCTTATGGACTGCAATACATAGTAAACTTAAATTTTCATATTTGAGTGGCACATAGAAATTAAATTATTTTCTGTACCTTGAGTCTTTCCTACTACAATTGTTGTCACTTTTTTACCTCATGGATATACCTATGATATTAGGTAGTCAATATGTAAAAAACTAAATCCAAAGCTTCAAGTTAATCTTCCAACTTGAATTCTCTGAAGCTAGGTTGCTCGAGACTAAAATTTATATGTAAGATGGTCAAATCTATAAACTGTAATACTGTTTGTAATATAGTTGTAATACTGACTTAAAGAGAAATTCACTTTTCACATACTCTAATAATGAAATTTCCTGAAAATTATGCTATATCTGGAATAGGTATAAACTTATTAAATATTTAAGAAAAAATGTAATCTAAAGACTTAATCAGCCCTGGTCTGTGTGGGTCAGTGGTTAGAGTGTTGGCCTGTGCACAGAAGGGCCATGGGTTCGATTCCCAGCCCAGGTTAGGGTAAGTGTGGGAGGCAATCAATTGATGTGTCTCTCTTATATTGCTGTTTCTCTCTTTGACTCTGTCTTTCCCCCCTCCCTTCCCTTCTTCTACTCTCTCTGAAAATTAATGGGAAAAATATCCTCAGATGAGGACTGGCAAAAAAAATTTTTGCACTCATACTAACAAAGCTTAAAAAAATTTTTTGGGGTTTAATTTTATTTTTCACTTACAGTTTACATTCAATATTATTTTCCATTAGTTTCAGGTGTACACCATAGTTTAAACAATCATAATTTACAAAGTGACCCCCCCTGATATTTCCAGCACCCACATGGCACCATACATAGTTATTACAGTACTAGAGGCCCAGTGGACAAAAATTTGTGCACTCGGGGGTCCCTCAGCCTGGCCTGTGCCCTCTCGCAGTCTGGAAGCCCTCAGGGGATGTCCACCTGCTGGCATAGGCCAGCTCCCTGGGGGAGGATCAGGCCTAAGCTGGCAGACATCCCTCTGGCAGCCCGGGAGCCTTCGGGGGATGTCCACTTGCCAGCAGGATGCAGGCTTAAGCTGCAGTTGGGCATTCTTAGCACTGCTGAGGAAGCAGGAAAGGCTCCTGCCACCACCGCTGTGCTGGCAGCCATCAGCCTGGCTTATAGCTGAGCAGAGCTCCCCCTTTTGGAGCGCACTGACCACCAAGGGGCAGCTCCTGCATTGAGTGTCAGCCCCCTGGTGGTCAGTGTGTGTCATAGTGACCAGTCATTCCCAGTGGTTCTGCTGTTAGGGTCAATGTGCATATTACCCTTTTATTATATAGGATTATTGACTATATTCCCTATGTTGCATTTCACATCCCTGTGACTATTTTGTAGCTACCAATTTGTACTACTTAATTTCCTCACCTTTTTCACCCAGTTCACCATCCCTTCCCCACTCTGGCCATCATCAAGCTAAACATTTTTATTTTTAAGTGACTATTTAAAGTAAGACAATAAGACACATTTTAAGCAAATACTTTCTAAACCTCGTAGAAACAAATAAACAAACAACAACAAACAAGTGATACACACTTTTTACAGGAAATGTGACGTTAGAAAAATTTAATAAGATAGCCAGTTGTTGTTTTTTAAAGACTTGCAACAAGAGTGAAAAAGCAAAGGAATAAAAAAAAAAAATAAGCTAAAAGACAAAAAAAATATTACCTGCAAGACAACTCAAGTCTAGAAAACAAAGGTAAACATGGGCAGTGCAAAGAACAGATTGGTGTATGCATGTGTGCACAAACAACATCCTGAAACTTGCCTGGTAAATAAAAGCTGATTTCGTATTGCTTATAAGAAATAGTTAAGAGCAAAGGGAAGAGCCAGCATAATCTTCTACATATTAATTCTGTTTTTAAAAAATCTTCAGGGGGAAAAAATACCGGAAAATGAGGTTGAAGCAGGATGGCAACTTTTTTATTTAAAAAACACACAAATATGCATAGATTAACCCTTGACAACTCAAAACCTAACACAAAAACATAAATTTCTAATACGGTAAATTTATCAAAGCAAAGGGATTATATAAATGCGTAATGTGGCATAAATCTGTAATTAATATTCCTTTATGCAAATATTCAGTACTTTAGCCATTATATTTAAACTAGAGGCCCAGTGCATGAAATTCATGCACTGAGAAGGGGGAGTATCCCTCAGCCCAGCCTACACCCTCTCACAGTCCAGGAACCCTCAGGGGATGTCCACCTGCCAGTTTTCTTTTGATTACTTTTAAGATGTTCTCTGCCTTTGGTTTTTTTTTGCAGTTTTTCTCTAATGCACCCAGGTATTAATTTTCTTTCTCCTTGCAGTCTGAGACACCTGAGGGGATATCCAACTGCTGGTTTAGGGGGATTGGTCCTAAGCCAGCAGTCAGACATTCCTCTCTCAGTCCAAGACCCCTTGCTCCTTACCACTCGGCTCCTTAGCGGCAGGCTCCTTGCCACTCAGCTTGCTGCTCCATAGCGCTACTGCAGAGGCAGAAGAGGCTCCCACCACCGTCGCTGCACTCGCCAGCTATAAGCCTGGCTTCTAGCTGAGCAGCACTCCCCCTGAGCACACTGACCACCAGGGGGCAGCTCCTGAACTGAGCGCCTCCCCCCTGGTGGTCAGTGTGCATCATTGTGAATGGTCGTTTTGGTCGTTCCACTGTAACGGTCGCTTAAGCTCCTATTATATAGATACAAACATTAGCGAGACAGTAGATCCAAGATGGCAGTGACTAGGTAGAAGCTACATTCATCTGCTCCCAAAACCAAACAGGAATTACAACTAAAATATAGAGCAATCAACCTGAATAGCCAACAGAAGACTACCTGAAGAGAAGTCTTATAACCAAGGATTTACAGAATAAGTTACATCAAAACAGGTAAAAAGGGTAGAGAGGCAAAAAGGGCTGGTCCAGCTCTCACAGGCAGAAGCTAAGATTCCAGAGGGAAATTTCAGCTGCAAACGTTCCCACTGAGAAGAATGGACTTCCAACCCCAAACCAGGGCTCCCCAGGCCAGTGCCCCCAGACCCAAGAAGAGTTGCCCACATAACATCTGACTGAAAATAGGCAGTGATTCTGTCCACCAGGGAGACACAGGAGCCCTCTTAAAGATCCAACCAAAATCTCATTTACAGCGACTCACCCTGGGCTCTGTCAGAGTAAGGTCAGAGCAGACTACAGTTGTATGAAAAGAGACTGGGATTTGTGGCTTTAGGGCGACAGCTGAAGGGACAGCTACCAGGATCTCAGTGCTGAGTCATTCTCCCACTCCACAGACACCATATTTCTTGGGTGGTGCACTCTCCTTAAGACATCAGCCTGGAGAAACTCAGCCTCATCCTCTAAACTCCCTGCTGCCCCACCATGCAGAGCTTTTGCCCTGCAGAGGTATAAGGTGTCAACTACCTGGGCGAGGGTGTAGAAGTCTTGGAAGACTCAGGGGGTATCAGTGAGTTACATACCTTTGGGACAGAGGCCATTCTTCTCACTTCCCTGCGAACCTGACTGGTGCTTCCCATTCACTGGAGATTCACTACTCCTACTTTCTGGGGTCCTAGCAAGCCCACCCTCTGAATTCCTGTCCAATTCAGGAGAGACTAAATTGTGAGGCTTTGGAGCAAGAGGTACTCTCCCCCATTATCCCAAAGTTGACCGTCCTGGTCCTGACCACACAAAGTGGAATTCACCTCAGAAGGGTAGCACCTACCTCACTGGATATCCACGAGCCCCATCTCTTGATTCCCTTTGCTCCCCCCTACTGAGATTGGCAGTATCTGGGGCAGACTGAGTTGTGTGTCTACAGAAGAGACCATTTTCCCCTTGCACGTCAGACCAGTGCAGAGTTTTCCCTTCAGAGGACCAAAGTGGGCCTGTAAACTCTGCCAGTCTCACCATGAGACACAGCCTCACCACTAAGTTGTATGAACACCTACAGGGAGGCAATGAGACTTGGTATACCCTGGAACATTTGCAGAACAGCCTCAAAGCCAGCACAAGCACCAAGTCTGAATCTGTATCAATCTGGTGAACATCACTCACCCCTATGTAGTGACTCACTGAGAACTTATATCATGCAACTTGAGTACCACCAGAGGCTCTTTCAGTGACAGATTAATAGACAGCTGGCAGGAGGAGGCAGGTGAAGGTGGATTGCGGGGGTGGGTTGGGGGGAAGGTCATAGGGGGGAGCTGGGACTTTCGCTGACCTGCCCCCCTGGGGCTGGTAAAAACAGTCTTGGTGCAGTTTGATCCTTCCCATGCACACCCAGGCCCAGTAGAGGCAGTCACAAAACGTGGGGCACTTTGTAACTCCAAAGAGGTTGCCCAGGACTAGCTATAAGCAGCATCTAACATTGGCCTGCACCAGAATCACTCCCAAGAGGCCCCAGAGCTAACATACCCAGTGGCTAGGTTCAGTCAACATCAGAGCAGGATACAATTAGCTTCATAAACAGCACATCCAAAAGGAGATCTCGCCAGGCTCCACAAAATGCTGAGGTGAAGTCTGCTTTGTGTGGTCAGTACCTGCACAGCAGCTTGAATACTGTGGTCAGAATTGATCTTCACAATCAGCCAGCTTGAGGGTTGACCCCATGCACAAATGGGTCAGTAAGAATAGAGACTCAATCACAAGAGGATGGCCCACTTAATGCACAAAAGACATTTCTGGAACATTTCAACTCAGGTGATCAAAAAGACTGTGCCACGGGGTCCCACAGGACACCTACTACATAAGGCCACCCTAGCAAGAATGGGAGACATAGCAGATTGACCTAATACATAAAAAGCAACACAAAGAGGGAGCCAAAATGAGGAGGCAAAGAAACATGCCCCAAATGAAAAAAAAACACAGTAGAAATTTCCAGAAAAAGAGCTAAATGAAATAAAGGCAAATAATTTCTCAGATATAGAGTTCAAATAAAATGGTTATAAGGATGTTCAAGGAACTCAGTGAGAACTAGAACAGCATGAAAAAAGACAGAACCATAAAATAGAACAAGTCAGAAATGAAGAATATCTGAAATGAAGAATACCTAAAAGGTATAATCAGGATGTTGAATGAAGCAGAGGATCGAATCAGCAATTTGGAAGACAAGGTAACAGAAAACGATCAAACAGAGCAGCAAAGGGGCAAGAAAACTTTTAAAAGGAGAATGACAGTTACCTACAAGGGAGCTACCATTAGACTGTCAGCTGATTTTTCAACAGAAACATTTAAGGCCAGAAGGTATTAGGCACGAAATAGTCAAACTAATGTACAGCAAGCACCTACACAACCAAGAGTACTTTACCCAATAGGCTACCATCTAAAAATGAAAGAGAAAATAAGAGCTTCCCAGACAAGAAAAAGCTAAAGAACTTGATCACTATCACCAAACCAGTATAACAAAAAATGTTAAAAGGTTTTCTTGAAAAAGAATAAGGAGGAGGAGGAGGAGGAGGAGGAGGAGGAGATAAAAGGAGAGGCCCAACCGGCGTAGCTCAACGGTTGAGTGTCGACCTATGAACCAGGCGGTCACAGTTTGATCCCTGTTCAGGGCACATGAACCAGGAGGCAGCCAATCAATGATTTTCCCTCATCATTAATGTTTCTCTCTCACCCCCTGACCTTCCTCTCTGAAATCAATAAAAATATTTTTTAAATGGAAAAAAAAAGGAGGGGAGGAGGAAAATAGTTATAAAGAATTAAATGATAATAAATATGTACCTATCAATAATCACTGTGACTCTTTGTAATATTTTAAGTAATAATAAAAAAAATCACTGTGAATGTAAATGGAATAAATGCTTCAATCAAAAGACATAGGGTTGCTGAATGGCTAAGTAAACAAGATCCATATAAATACTGTCTATAAGAGACTCACCTCAGATCAATTATACACACAGTAAAATTAAAGGGATGGAAAAGATATTTCATGAAAATTGAAAGAAAAAAAATAACTGGGGTAGCAATACTTATATCTGACCAGACTATAAAATATACACTATAGTAAGAGACAAAGAAGGACACTACATAATGGTAATGGAGCAATCAAGCAAGAGGATATAACCCTTGTAAAACCTTTTATGCATCCAACACAGAACTTAAATATACAAAGCAAATCTTGATGGACATAAAGGGAGAGATTGACAGTAAGGCAGTCATAGTAAGGGACCTTAACACGCCATTGACATCAGTGGATAGATCTTTCAGACAGAAAATCAACAAGGAACCAGGGGCCTTAAATAACTCATTAGATCAGATGGATTTAATTGATATCTGCAGAGCATTTCACCCCAAAGCAGCAGAATATACATTCTTTCTCAAGTGCACATGGAACATTTTCTAGGATAGACCAGATGTTACAACACAAAACAAGTCTCAATAAACTTAAGACTGAAATCATATTGTGCATCTTCTCTGACCATAATGGTATAAAACTAGAAATCAATCACAAGGAAAACAAAATAAAAACATAAAACGTGCCCTAACCGGTTTGGCTCAGTGGATAGAGCGTCAGCCTGCAGACTGAAGGGTCCCAGGTTCGATTCCAGTTAAGGGCATGTACCTTGGTTGTGGACACATCCCCAGTGGGAGGTATGCAAGAGGCAGCTGATCGATGTTTCTAAATCTCTATCCCTCTCCCTTCCTCTCTGTAAAAAATCAATAAAATATATTAAAAACAAAACAAAACAAAAATATAAAAGGTGTGGAAACTAAAACTCATGTTACAAAAACAATGAATCGATTAACAAGGAGATCAAGGAAGCGATCAAAAGATATCTTGAAACAAATGAAAATGAGAACACAACTAGCCAAGTTCTGTGAGGCACAGCAAAAGCAGTTCTATGAGGGAAACTCGTAACATTTATAGGTCTACCCAAGAAAAAAAAATCTGGAATAAATAATCTAACTTTACACTTAAAAAAACTAGAAAAAGACCAACAAACAAAGTCCAAAATGAGAAGAAATAAAAATAATGAAGATCAGAGCAGAATTAAATAGTCTTAAAAAACAATACCAAAGATCAATAAACCAAAAAGCTGGTTCTTTAAAAAGATAAAGATTGACAAACCTTTCACTAGACTCATCAAGAAAAAAAAAAACACGAAGACCCAAATAAGTAAAATCAGGTATGAAAGAGAAATAACAATTGACACTAAAGAAGTACAAAGGGTTGTAGGAAAATACTATGAAAAACTATATGCCAACAAATTGGACAATCTGAATGAAATGGACAAAAGCTTAAAAATATACAATCTTCCAAACTGAATCAGGAAGAATCAGAAAATTCGAACAGACAAAATACACATCCAGAAATTAGTTGCACTTTTATACATCAACAATGAACTATCCAAAAGAGAAACTAAGAAAACAATCTCATCTACAATCACATAAAAACAAACAAACAAAAAAACCATCTAATAATAATTTCTTTTTATTAGCCAGAGGGATTTGACTTAAAGGAACAGAAACTGACCTACATTCACTTAAATAAAAATGTAACTTGATAGAAGAATATGTTGTATTTTAAGGAAGACCCAAGCAAACAAGTTTTATGAGCAACATGCATTGGGGAAGCTCTAGGACATAACTACCATTCTCAGCTGCCTTTCTTTCTTTTTTGCCACCATTACGTTGCTTTTCTCCTGATTATTTCTGTTTTGTTGACACTTGGTTCAGTCTTGAGAGAGAAATCCTGTGTCCTGGCAATGATTGTAACTAGGAATAAATTTAACGAAGGATGTAAACGATCTGTACTCAAAAAATTATAAGATACTAAAGAAATAAACTAAAGAAGATACAAGTGGAAGCATATAACATGTTCATGAACATGAAGAATTAACATAATTAAAATGTACATATTACCCAAAGCAATCTATAGAATGAACACAATTCCTATTGATACCAATGGTGTATTTCAAGCACTAGAACAAATATTCCAAAAATGTATATGCAACCACACAAGACCCTGGGAAAGGGGGAGTGGAGGGAGGTAAAAGAAGGTAAAGGGCAGTTAAGTAATGATGGAAGGAGACTTGACTTGGGATTGCCCATAGCAATCTTGACAAAAAGGAACAAAGTTGGAAGAATCATGCTACCTGATATCAAACTATATTACAACACCATAGCAATCAAACCAGCATAAAAACAGACATATAGACCAATGGAACACGAGAGCCCAGAAATAAACCCACACCTGTATAGTCAATTAATATTTGACAAAGGAGGCAAAAACACACAATGGGCTAAAAATAACCTATTCAACAAATGGTGTTGGGGAAATTTGATAGATATGTGAAAAAAAGAAACTAGACCACCTTCTTACACCATACACAAGAATAAACTCAAAATGGATTAAAGACTTAAATGTTAGTCTTTAATCTTGAAACCATAAAAATCCTAGAAGAAAACATAGGCAGTAAAACCTCAGACATTTCTCTCAGCAATTTTTTTCTGATATATCTCTCTAGGCAAGGGAAACAAAAGAAACTATAAACAAATGGGACTATATTAGACATAGCAAAGGAAACCATCAACAAATTGAAAAGACAACCTGCTGAATAGAACATATTCACCAATGATACATCCAGTAAGGAATATCCAAAATTTATAAAGAACTTGTACAACTCTACACCAAAAAACAAGCAATCTAATTATAAAATGGGCAAAGGATCTGAACAGACACTTCTTCAAAGAGGATATACAGATGGCCAATAGACATATGAAAAGATGCTCAACATCACTAGTCATCAGATAAATGCAAATTAAAACCATAATGAGCTATCTGTCAGAATGGATATCATCAATAAAGCAACAAACAAGTGATGGTGAGAATGCGGAGAAAAGGGAACCCTTGTGCACTCTTGGTGGGAATGCAGATTGGTTCAGCCACTGTGGGAAGCAGTATGAAGTTATTTCAAAAAATTAAAAATGGAACTGCTTCATGACCGAGCAATTCTACTTCTAGGAATATATGCTAAGAAACTCAAAACACTAATTCAAAGGAATATATTCACCCTGATGTTCACTGCAGCACTATTTACAATAACCAAGATTTGGAAGCAGCACAACTGTCCATCAGCAGATGAGTGGATGCAAAAGCTGTAGTATATTTACACAATGGAATACTATTCAGCCATTTAAAAAGAGGAAATCTTACCTTTTGTGACCTGGTATACCCTGGATGGACCTGGAGAGTATTATGCTAAGTGAAATAAGTCAGAGAAAAACAAGTACCATATGATTTCACTTACAAGTAGAATCTGATGAACAACATAAAGTAACAAACAAAATAGAAACAAACTCATTGATACACAGAACATAATGGCAGCTGTCAGACAGGAGTGGGTTTGGGGAGATGGGTGAAAAGTTGAAAGGATTAAGAAAAAAAAAAATCACACACAGACAACAGTATGGTGATTTTCAGAGGGAAAGGGGGGTGGAATGAGGTAAAAGAAGGTAGAGGAAAGATAAGTAGTGATGGAAGGAGACTTGACTTGGGAAGGGGAACACACAATATAATATACAGATAAGGTATTGTAGAATTGTACACCTGAAACCTATATAATTTTATTAATAAATGTCGCCCCAATAATGCAATTAAAAAATAAAAGTAAACAAATATATTAGGTACTAATTACATTTTATAGTCCTATAAATTTCCAGAGATTAGTTTAATAATGTAGAAGAAAATAAAAATCCTTAAAATGTCTAGTCTTCATGAGAGACGTAACAAAATTAGAAATTCTCACTAGTATTTTTGGTTGTAAAAACTAAAAACCCCTAAAATCAGTCTAGTTGACATAGATGACAAAAAAAGAGCAGGATTTAAAAGCTTTCCAAAACACGGCTGGTGTGGCTCAGTGGCTGAGCGTCAACCCATATACCAAGTTGAATTCCTGGTCAGGGCACATGACCGGATGTAGGCTCGATCCCAGTGGGGGTGTGCAGGAGGCAGCTGATCAATGATTCTCTCTCATCATTGATGTTTCTATGTATCTCACCCTCTCTTTCCCTCTCTGAAATCAATAAAAAATGTATTTTTTTAAAAAACTTTCCAAAAAGCAATGGTTCCTAGGATAAAAGGTTTTAAAACTAGAGCTACCTGAGCAGATAGACAGTATACAAAATAAAAAATAACAGATTATCTGCAGTAGATAAGTATGGGACATATTTCATTTAGACAAACTATTTTAAAAAAATAATCTGTGTCCTTTACCCAAAACCTTAAAATGACCATCTTCCATTTATAAGTAAATGAATTAAATATAAAGGAGTATTGGTATATCCATCCTTTGTTTTAGAACTGAGTATGACACTTGTTGAATAGAAATGATAAATTCAGAAATACCAGACAGAGCTTGACAATTTTCAGTTAAGGAAAGAAACTACTTGAACCATTTTATCCTAAAAGAGTCCTTGTTCTTTTCAAGAACTTAAAATGTTTTAAAGATGTTTTAATCTCTTCAGGAAGGAAGAGACTATGTCAGTTACTTCCATTTACACTGAAATTCGGGTATTGACAGTTGTCATTCCCTAATTACATCCTCTCTTGACTCTTTGCTCTATATTCAAAAGTCTTTGGACAGAAAGACCAATCATTTGCACATGATAAGCTACTTTTATTAAAGAAACCAGTGCCCTGGTGCACGGATTCGTGCACACTGAAAAAAAAAATTAATTAGAAGGTGGCCAGTAGGGCAGGGCGGGACTGGGTGAGAAGGGCTGGACATGCCCTGGAGCCAACCTCCCATGGTGTCTCCCCAGCTGGCCGCACCTAGGACGGTGCCACAGCTCGAAGGGCGTTTGTGTCACTCCATCAGATGGGGTCCTTCGGCGTGGCCTGCAGGAATCAGGCCGAAACTGGCTCTCCGACAGCCCCCAAGGGGTCCCGGATTGCAAGAGAGTGGGTCTCGAGTGACACACCCCTGAATCGGGCTCCCTCCTCTCTGGTTCTGGGGTGTGAAACCTGAGAACCACTGCTCGACAGCTCCGGCGTTGTCTGCCCCCTGGTGGTCAGTGCACCTCATAGCCATTGGTTGGACAGTCGCTTAGCCTTTTATATATATACTAGGGGCACGGTGCACAAAAATTTATGCACTGAGGGGGGGAGGCGGTCCCTAAGCCTGGCCTTGTGCCTTCTTGCAGTCTGGGGCCCCTCTGGGGATGTCCACCTGCTGTTGTGCCTGGCCAGCCTGGGTGAGGGGCCGATGTCTGTTTGCAGGCTGGCCAAGCTCCCCAGTGGAGACCCTCACCCCTTGGGGGTGTGGCAAGCCTGGGTGAGGGGCTGAGAGCAGTTTTCAGGCTGGCCACATCTCCCATTGACCCTCGAGCTTTCCACCTGGGAAGTGATAGGGTGGCCAAGGCACACACAAGGAGGCTTCAGGCCTCCTCGTGTGTGCCCATGGCCACCTGGGCTTCTGCCTGGGAAGACATCGGCCGGCCCAGGGCGCTCGATGCCTTCCCAGGACAGAGGCTCAGGGCCCGGCTGGCTCCTCTTGCCCCCGGGCTTCCGCCTGGAAAGGCAGTGGCCGGCCCAGGATGCCCAATGCCTTCCCAGGATGGAGGCTCAGGGCCTGACCTGCTCGTCCCAGGGCTTCTGCCTGGGAAGGCATCAGCAGGCCCAGGTCACCCAATGCCTTCCCAGGAAGGAGGTTCCGGCCAGCCGGCTCCTCCCGCCCCCTGGCTTCCCTCTGGGAAGGCATCGGCAGGCCCAGGGCGCCTGATGCCTTCCCAGGGAGGGAGCCCCGGTGTGCGGCTTCTCTGGGGCTGCGGCCTCCGCCATCTTGGTTAGGCGATATTTGCATACATTCACTTTGATTGGTTGGTGGGCATGGCTTAGGCGTCCCGAAGAAATGGTTAATTTTAATATTACGCTTTTATTAGTTAGGACTAGGGGCCCAGTGCACAAAAATTTGTGCACTCGGCAGGGGTCCCTCAGCCTGGCCTATGCCCTCTCAATCTGGGACCCCTCCGGAGATGTCCACCTGCTGGCATGCCTGGCCAGCCTGGGTGAGGGGCTGATGGCTGTTTGCAGGCTGGCCAAGCCCCCCAGTGGGAACCCTCACCCCATGGGGGTGTGGCCAGCCTGGGTGAGGGGCTGAGGGCCGTTTGCAGGCTGCCCACAGCTCCCATTGACCCAACGTCCCAGCGAGGCTGGCTGGAATCAGGTTTTTGGGGTTTATTTACCTTCTATAATTGAAACATTGTTGCCTTGAGCAGAGGCCTAGTCAGGCAATGAAGCCTCCTGTTTGCTTCAGCTCCGTGGCTTCTATAATTGAAACACTGTTGCCTTGAGCAGAGGCCCTGCCAGCCTAGGCAGGCAGTTTCAACTCCATGGCTAGTGCAACAAAAGTTTCTGGTTTGCTCTAGCTCCGTGGCTGCTGGCCACCATCTTGGCTGGGTTAATTTGCATACAGCCACTCTGATTGGCTGGTAGGCGTGGCTTGGCTGGTGGGCATGGCTTAGGTGTCTCAGAGTGATGGTTAATTTGCATATTACTCTTTTATTAGATTAGACTAGAGGCCTGGTGCACAAAAATTTGTGCACTCAGGGTAGGGGGGTGTCCCTCAGCCTGGCCTGTGCCCTCTTTACAGTCTGCGACTCCTCTGGGGATTGTCCACCTGCTGGCATGCCTGGCCAGCCTGGGTGAGGGGCTGATGGCTGTTTGCAGCTTGCCAAGCCCCGCCGTGGGGATCCTCACCCATGGGGGTGTGGCCAGCCAGGGTGAGGAGCTGGTAACAAAATTCAGATCTTTTAGGTACTTGAATTTTATCAGGAGTCAATAAATCTATTACATAGGTTTTGTCTCTCCTGCTATTAGCAATATTCAATTTCAATACATACCTGAGGCATTTTAAAACTCCAAGTATGTTTCCTATCTCCACACTAGTGTTTAAATATCCAGTGATAACTCCTTCCTAGTAACTAAGCAAGTTTGGTTTTCATGTGAAATACGTTAAGGTTAGTAATCTTCTCTAATAAAATTCAGTAAACACAATTTGAATTCTACCTATCAGACAACATGTTAATATTAAAAGATGTTGAATGAACATATTTAATAGAAACAACATTCTGAACCTCAACTATTATCTTATAATATTTTTACACTTTTATTTTATTTTTTTAATGGGGTTTTTAACTCTATAGAGTTTTTAACTCTATATAAAAGGGCATTCTCCCTTTCAATTATAACAAAATTATTATTAGCATTACATATCACTTGCAAAGACTAGGCCCTCATATTTGCACAATGAATATTATATAGTAGTTTAATATCTTCACTAAATCTTGCTCAATATAGAGTTATAATTTAAGATTAGTAGTTTTATTACTACCTAATAGTCAGGTAACATCATACAGGCATACTGAAAGCGTTCTGTCATTTTGACACCTAAAGTCATTACCAAATTAATGGGAATTTTAAAAACTGTTTATACATGCTTATTTTTTTAATCTGCTAAAACAAACTGAATTTCTAAATTGACTAAATGTTTCAACTTTAAATCATGACAAACTGCAAAATTAAAGTCCACAAAAAACCATATATAAAACAGTTTAGTCGACCAAACTAAATAAACTGGTCCAAATTATTCAATACCACTTCTTCTTGCTTTCAGTTTAACTGCCACCGTACATTCAGATACATACATTCCACATATAATATTTAATAATAATACATCTTTAAGGGCTAGAATTTCTTCCACCCCTGTAACTATCACCTTACCCCATTCTGTGCCATCCCCTGAACTCCGTGCTTCTCCAGCTCCTTCACCATCTTCAGCAGTCACTAAAAAATCAAATTCTTTCAGTGCTTCCTCAGTATCAGGATCATCAGTTAGGTCAGCAGCTAAACCTTCATTACCTATCTGTAAGTGCAACATAAGCCAAAAATTACTCTTATCCTAAATTTTAAAGGGGTTCTTTATAGTTTCACACAATTATCTTTACATTGGCACTCCTATTTTTAAATTACTTAGGTATAAAATTTTAGATTTTCCATGTAGTTCACCAATCCTAAATTATATCCTAAATGGTTTTCAAGAATGCTATGTGAAGAACATTGTAAAATGTGCAAGAAAGGTAGTAGGAAGAATTATTAATATGCCAATGACCAAGTATAGTTAACCTGTTTAATTATAATATATTCAATTACCCTTTAAAAAAACCCATTCACTCACTTAAATGGAAAAGTTATGCTGAACTGACCTCACTCACTTTGAATCTATAACTTACAGATATGATACAACTAATCAAACATTAACTAAGTCAATAGCTGTGGTAATTATAATAGTGCTTTACCTCCCTGAACAAAAACAAACAAAATAAAACAAAAAAGGAAACAAAATGTCTATTTACTCATGGTACACATATTGAATATATTACAAATATAAAATGTGGCAAAAAGATTAAATAGATACAATGACATTTCCCTACACCACTGTAACATCCCAAAGAACTATAAGTGAACATATCCTTTTTTTTTTACATACTTGAAATATTGTACACTACTATGATAATTCGCAAATGGATCAGATCACCCAAACTACTTTTGCTCCTATAGCTAACCCACATCACCAGTAAAACAGAAAAACCTGTTTCTTAGGTTATAAGCAAAAGTAAATTATTAATCCTTACCAAACAACAAAAATGTCAACACACACATTTATAATCCATAATAGTTTATTTCTATTTGAAATATATGAGCATGTATGTTTTAGCTAATAAGAATAGAACATCAAGTTCCTACTTTGTGTTTATTAATCCGATGTTTATCTTTTCCTTCTGGGATGCCTTCAATCATGTCATTTTCCTCTTCTTCATCACTGTCATCAGCATTTTCTAAGAAGTTGAATGTCTCAAGAACATCACCAGAAGGCCTGTATGAAAGGAAAAAGA
Organism: Murina feae; assembly: GCA_004026665.1. Classification (NCBI taxonomy): domain Eukaryota; kingdom Metazoa; phylum Chordata; class Mammalia; order Chiroptera; family Vespertilionidae; genus Murina; species Murina feae. The sequence goes on from PVJC01027817.1 coordinate 17,448, forward strand.
TGAATCCAAATATTCCAATGGTTACTTGTAATATTTCTTTCTGGTTCCTATTTTAAAACAGCACTTGAAGGTAATACAGAGATCCAAATGACAACCTCTTTATAAATGTACTGCATAAATATTTTACCCAAGAAAAGAATTCTGATAGTTATGCTCTACAATTAAAGTAAAAGTGACTGTTTTCTCCAGTGTTTATTGTCCAAAATATTTTAAGTAATTATTGTATCAAAGTAAAACCCTGTTTTACTAGACACTCAAATGTGATACTATTCCTCAAAATAAAGGCACCATAAGCAATCAACATTTCTTATAACTCTATAACCTGCTATAGCTTGGCCCAAATGTTTGAGGATTAAAGCCAAAGTTTAATTTATCAGGCTGCTGAGATTTAAATTTATGGTAAATCAGTTATAGAACATTCCAATCCGTTTCACAGATTTTCTTTTCTTAAATATATTTTTTTATTGATTTCAGAGAGGAAGGGAGAGGAGGAGAGAGAGAAACATCAATGACGAGAGAGAGTCATTTATTGGCTGTCTCCTGCACCCCCGACACTGGGGATGAAGCCTGCAACCTGGCATGTGCCCTTGACTGGAATCAAACCTGGGACCCTTCAGTCTAGAGGCTGACACTCTATCCAATGAGCCAAACTGGCCAGGGCTTCACAGATTTCCTTACCCAGAAAATGGGATCCTTAACATACTAAAGATAGCAGCCTGAACCTGGCCAAGCCACTTAAACCTTTTGGCTTCAATTTCTTTACAGGCAGGGGGGGGAAATGTGGGAGTTGAACTAGATGATCTCAAATGTCCTTATCAACACTAAGAGTTCATATTAACAAAAATAATAATATAAAATTTACAGTTTTCTTCCTCCTTGATTGGTTCTATTAACTCAAATTAAGGACATAATACAAGAAGACTATTTCTTTTAATAGCACTTTAACATGGCAGAGGGTTTTAATAGGTCTACTACACTTTGGTAATCCAGCACATTAAGGATCTATATAAACACTGAATGTAAAAGAGACTGGGTTTCCAAATGCAAATTGGCAAAACACACACACACACACACACACACACACACACACCACAATAATAAAACATATACTTTTTAGCTCAGCATTTAAAATATATTTAATATTTGAGAATTAAATGAAAGGCAAATAAATTATTCAACAACAAAAAATAGAATATGTGCCCTGACCAGTTTGGCTCAGTGGATAGAGCATCAGCCTGCAGACTGAAGGGTCCCAGGTTCGATTCTGGTCAAGGGCATGTACCTTGGATGCTGGCACATCTCCAGTAGGAGGTGTGCAGGAGGCAGCTGATCGATGTTTCTCTCTCATCGATGTTTCTAACTCTCTATCCCTCTCCCTTCCCTCCTATAAAAAAAATCAATAAAATATACTCTAAAAAAATAGAATATGCAGAAGTCCTCACTTAACGTCGTTGACAGGTTGTGCAACTTCAAGGGAATTGAAATATGAAACCAATTTTATCAAAGCCTAATTGATATAAACAAGAGTTAAGTTCCTACTGCATCTCATCAATGTCATACTGAAATGATGGAGGGGGAAATGTGTCAATGAGGAAAAAGGGGGACATCTGTAATCCTATATAATAAAAGCCTAATATGCTAAGTGTCCAGTCGGCCATTCAACCAATCAAAGTATAATATGCTGCTGATAAGCTAAGGCCACTCAACAGCTCGATATGACGTGCACTGACCACCAGGGGGCAGACACTCCAACCAGTAGGTCAGCTTGCTGCTGGGGTCTGACGGATCAGGACTGAGTAAGGCGGGCTAGACACCCTGGAGCCCTCCCACAGTCCCTCCCCAGCTGGCCAACTTCCTGCCTCCCTCCCCATCCGTGATCATGCACCCTCTCGCAATCCAGGACCCCTCGGGGGATGTCGGAGAGCTGGTTTCGGCCTGATCCACAGGGCAGGCTGAGGGACCCCACTGGTGCATAAATTCATGCACCGAGCCTCTAGTACTTTCAATAATAAAGGTAAGTTTTTTTAAAAAAGAAACAGTAACGAAGGAAATGTTATTTGAAGACCTGCTGTAATAAATTTAAGACATGAGAATATGTCTTGAACTTTCACAAATTAAGTGCTGCTATCCCTTGAATAGAAACTACTTTCTCTAAGGTGAGAACTCATATTTTAGGTTTTACAATTATATTTGATCACAGCAATACATGTGCATGGCTTTAAAAGTCAACTTGAGCACAATCCATAACAGACAGAATTGATGAATCAGACTAACAAAAATTAAAAACTTGTTATTTGAAAGATACTGTTAGATAATTTAAAGACAAGCCCACAGATTGGGAGAAAATATTTGCAAATCACATATTTGATGAGGAATCTATGTCCAGAATATACAAAGAACACTCAAATCTCAACCATAACAAATAATAAAAATGAGGAAATTATTTAAGTAGATACTATCAAAAGATAAGTAGACGGCATAAACAGACAATGGACATCACTGGTCTCTAAGAAAATTAAAATTAAAAAGCAAGCAAGGACTGTGAAGGTCTTAGAAGTAACTCTACTTGCATGCTAACATGCTGTTTCTTTTGGGATGTTTCTTTTTGGTGTTCATGATGATGAACTTTGTATGGGTCTTTTTTCAGTAATTTTATAGTGCATTTGGAGGGGAGGAACCCTTTCAATCCCGTCCCCCCAAAAAAATCCTTGAAAATGCAATCTATATTCCTAGAAGTGAAATTACTGGATCACTGGGACTTCCATTTTTAAATTTTTGAGGAAAATCCTTATGGTTTTCCACAGTGGCTGCACTAGTCTGCATTCCCACCAGCAGTGCAAGAGGGTTCCTTCCCCCCCCCACATCCTCACCAGCACTTGTTTGATTTGTCGATGATAGCCATTCTGACAGGTGTGAGACAGTACCTAATTGTTGTTTGGATTTGTGTCTCTCAGATGATTAGTAACTTTGAGCAGGTTTTCATATGCCTCTTGTCAGAACTTCCGTATATCATTTCGAAAAGTGTCTACTAGTTTTAGGTCCTTTGCCCATTTATTGGATTATTTATCTTCCTTTTGTTAAGTTGTATGATGAGTTCCCTGTAAATTTTGAAGATTAAACCCTTATCAGAGATAACATTGGCAAATATGTTCTCCCATGCAGTGGGCTTTCTTATTATTTTGTTGATGGCTTCTTTTGCTGTACAGAAGTTTTTTATTTTTTAAAAATTTAATTTTTTAATATATTTTATTGATTTTTTTACAGAGAGGAAGGGAGAGAGATAGTCAGAAACATCGATGAGAGAGAAACATCGATCAGCTGCCTCCTGCACACCCCCCACTGGGAATTTTGCCCACAACCAAGGTACATGCCCTTGACCGGAATCGAACCTGGGACCTTTCAGTCCACAGGCCAATGCTCTATCCCCTGAGCCAAACCAGCTAGGGCAGAAGTTTTTTATTTTGATGTAGTCCCATTTGTTTTATTTTCTCCATTGCCCTGGGAGCTGTATCAGAAATTATATTACTCTGACATATGTCTATTTTGCTGCCTATGGAATACTCTAATATTTTTATGGTTTCCCATCTTATATTTAAGCCCTTTATCTATTTTAAGTTTATTTTTGTGTTTGGTGTAAGTTGGTGATCTAGTTTCATTTTTTCGCATGTATCTGACCCATTTTCCCAACTCCATTTACTGAAGAGACTTTCTTGACTCCACTGTATGCTCTGTCCTCCTTTGTCAAATATTAATTGAGTATAAATGGGTTGGGTCGATTTCTGGATTCTCTGTTCTGTTCCATTGGTCTATATGTCTGTTCTTGCACCAGTACCAGGCAGTTTTGAGAGCAGTGGTTTTGTAACATAGCTTGATATCTGGTATTGAGATCCCTCCAACTATATCCCAAGAAATCAGAAACACCAATCAGAAAGGATATATGCACTCCTATGTTCACAGCAGCAGTTTACAATAGCTAAGATTTGGAAATGGCCTGAGAGCCCATGAGCAGAAGAGTGGATTAAAAAACTGTGGTACATCTACATAATGGTATACTATGCTGCTATAAAAAAAGAAGAAACTTTTACCATTTGCAACAGCATGGATGGACCTGGAGAGCATTATACTAAGTGAAATAAGCCAGTTGGAGAAAAATAAATATCACATGATCTCACTCATATCTATCTTAACTAATAAAAGTGTAATATTAAAATTAACTGTTTCTTCAGGATGCCTAAGCCACACTCACCAGCCAATCAGAGTGACTGTATGCAAATTAGCCTAGCCAAGATGGCGGAGGCCGCAGCCCGGGTGTGCGGCTTCTCTGGGGCTGCGGCCTCTGCGATCTTGGGAGCCTCCGTCCTGGGAAGGCATCCCGCGCCCTGAGCCAGCCGATGCCTTCCCAGGCAGAAGCCTTCGGGGGCAGGACCTGGGAGGCCACCCAATTGCTTCCCAGGCAGATGGCCCAGAGGGTCAGTGGGAGCTGTGGCCAGGCTGAAAACTGCCCTCAGCCCCTCACCCAGGCTTCCCACACCCTCTGGGGTGAGGGTCTCCACTGGGGAGGTTGGCCAGCCTGCAAACAGACATTGGCCCCTCACCCAGGCTGGCCAGGCATAACAGCAGGTAGACATCCCCAGAGGGGTCCCAGACTGCGAGAAGGCACAGGCCGAGCTGAGGTACTCCTCCTCCCCAGTGCACAAATTTTTGTGCACCAGGCCCCTAGTATATATAAAAGCCTAAGTGACTGTTACAACGGAATGACTTGTTGCTATGATGCTCACTGAACACTAGGAAGCAGACGCTCAATGCAGGAGCTGCCCCCCAGCTGGGATGGGGAACTGGGGGTGGGTGGCAGTAGACGCAGCTCCTTTTCTAGGGTGGGCCGAGGGCCAGCTCCCTCCTCCGGGTGGTGGCCAATCTCCTGGGTCCTTCCTCCAGCAGGCAGGCCCCAATTGCCCAGGCTGGGACAGGGAACCTGGAGTGGTGACAGCGGATGTGGGCAATGAGGGATGGAGGAGTGGGGGAAGGGGGGGAACTGCACAGTGGCGGTGCACTGGCGGCGAGGGAAGGAGCAAGCAGGGAGGCAGGGAACCTGATCACCGGCCAGGCCTAGGGACTCCACCTGTGCACATATTTTGTGCACCAGGCTTCTAGTGTGGGATATAATGAACAACATAAACTGATGAACAAAAATAGATCCAGAGGCAAAGAAACATTAAACAGACTGTCTAACCACAGAGGGAAGGCAAGGGGGAGAGGGGAGTGTAAGAGATCAACCACAGGAGTAGTATGCATGCATATTAGCATAACCAATGGACAGAGACATTGGGGCGGTGGGGCTTGTCCTGGGGGGTGGGAGTGACCAGAGAGGGGTCAATCAGGGGAAAAAGGAGACATATGTAATACTTTAAACAATAAAAAAATTAAGTTACTTTAAAAAAAAAGAAAATGCAATCTGTAAATATATTCTGGAAATTTTTCTTTTATTACTACCTTAACAATTGTTTAAATACCATTTTACATGGTTTTTCCTTCTGAAACTCCTACTCAGATGTTGGTTCTCTGAACTGAT
>PVJC01027818.1:0-22989 GCA_004026665.1 Murina feae
AAAAAATGCAACATTATTTTAGAGGAGAGACAAGAAATTGCTCTTTTCCTGGGCCAACAGAATATACTTAGGTAGCAAAACAAAAGTATTGTTTTTATACTAGCCAGAGGCCAAATAAGATGGAAATAAGTCTGTAATAAGATCACATTTTATAACTGTACATTGGTAAATCATTCCCTGAAGATCATAGCGTTATGAAGCTTTCATTTGAGCTACTGTGTAGCCACTTCAATAACAGCAATAAAACTAAAGGAGAAAATGGTCAAAATTATTTCAGAAGACAAAAAATGATGGCTGTGTTGTGGACTGCTTTAGTGGACTTAATAGTAACACTTCTGTATGAGCACTTCCTGCAAATGGAATGGAGTGGAAGCGATTACCTTGTAAGCTTCACCTTCTTTAGCTGTTATCATTATTCTGCAAGAATTCTACCCAGATTCTAATTTGAACCATTGTATTATCTCTAAACTAAAAGCAATGAAGCTGAGAGGGAAGAAACCTCCCAGTTACTTTATGTAGAGCTTGCTGAGGAGTCCCGGAGGCTCTGGGTCTGCCACTGGTGCCATGGAAGGCTGTGTGGACAGAGTGGAATCCAGCGCCTGGTGTAGACATTTCTGTGGGTGGTGGAGTGTGTGGGGCCCAGGAGACTGTGGAAGGGGAGTTCCTGGGGGTGGGGGCCTGGTCCAGGTCCTGAATGTCGGGATGGATGGTGTCTGAGGGGAGGACCAGGCCTCAGCGCTGGGCTCGGCCTGGCCACTGGGGGAGCAGCTGATGGACAGAGGACCTGAGCTTGCAGGGAGGGCTATGGCTCACCCTGTGCACCCACCCTGGGTCCTGAGGACTGTCCACTGGGCCTCAGGCCTCTGCTGGACACATCCCTCAAACAGCAGGGGCTTAGGGCTGCGTCTGCCCAGAGCTCTGCTTCTGAAAAGTGCCTGCCCAGCTCCCCTGCCAAACACGCCAGGTTCCCGCACTTCACTCAAGAACACAATGAAGTGGTGCAATGTTCTTGGGAGAAAGGGGCTTTGGTCCACATCTTACAAAAGAGTATGTCGAGGCACAGGTCAGGTAACACGTGCAAGGTCACCTTAAAAGCCAGAGTTCAATCCCAGGTCCTATCTCTGCTCTCTTGAGGGCATTGGCGAGGAAAAGCAATTTGTAGGGATATGTGCAGTGTGTGTGTATCTCCCCTCATCGCCGGGTGAAATACGGATGACAGGGAGCTGTGTGAGGGCCAGTGTTTGTGGGGGTGGAGGAGAGGATGAAGGAACAAACTATAAAGTTCCAAGAGAGCAGGCTTTCAAAAAGTCATCAAGAGAGTAGGCCGGGCAGGTGTGGGGACATGGGTGGCATACTGACTTATTTAAAAACCTGTAAGTATTGTGGCTGTGAGAGTAGGAAAACCCCGACGAGCTCTACCTGGAGACGGCAGAGCATAGGGGCCGAGCCCACAGACACACGGGGACGGCAGGGGAGGGGGGGCAGGGAGGGAGGAGACAGACAGCACCAGCGATCACCAGGGAGCGGGTGAGGTCTCTCGTTCAGACAGAAGTGCGGCTGCGGACTCTGATGGAATTCCTGCGGAACTCTGGAGGCTGTGAGACCATTGGTAGCTTTTATTGCAGCGGTGGCTGCCCACCCCACCCCGGCCCTGTGGCAGGTGTCCAGCCTGTGCACTTTGCTGCAGCCTGGGTAGAAAACAAGGACTTTGTCCTCCAAACCTTTGGTTCTGTGTTCTGGTCGCTGCTTTTGACCAGGGAGGTGCAGACACAGAGACAGGCAGCCATGTTGCTTCCCCACCAGGTAAAGAAGCTTCCAAGGGGTTTAAAAGAACAGCCTCAGCTGTTCTATTTTTTCCCCCTTTGGGAGCCAAACATGTAAGAATTAGGATATTCAAAAGCAACTTCACGGACAACCTCTATGAATTGAAGGTGGGCTCACAGCCCAAAACTAGTAAGAAACCAGGACCCTTGTCACAAACCTGCAACAAGATGAATCTGCCAACAACCCGAAGGCTGGAGAGGGTCTTCCCTGGTGCAGGCCCGCGAGCGCAGGACCAAACGGAGTTGTGCCAGTCCTGATCTATGAGATGGGGAGACTCTGTGTGCCTGTTAGCAGCCTCCTGTACCCAGGGAGAGATGCAGGAAAGAGCCAAGAAAACCTCAAGCTGTTCAGAGACACTTCCAACAAATGAAAAAATAAACAAAAAATCTGGGGAGAATCTGATTTCCAGAGTTACATTATAAGACTCAAATGTTCACTTTTCAACAAAGTTACAAAAAATCGTCACTGAGGAAGCATAGACAGCAGACTTGCTAGACTAAGACAATTATCTGAAAGCTGCTCAAAGAACTAAAGAAAGATATAGACAACGACAGGAAAACAATGTATAGTACAACATCCAGAATGAAAATTCGTTAGAGAAGTTCAGAAGCATACTTAAACAGGCAGAAGAAACAATGAACTTAAAAATAAAATGACTGAAAACTTCAAAAATTTTGTAAAAGACACAAATCTACAAATCCAAGAAGTTCAATAAACTTCAGGTAGAACAGACTCATGGACACATCAAGATATATTATAATCAAACTGTCAAAAGGCTAAAACAAAGAGATTCTTGAAAAGCAGCACAAAAGACTTGTCACACACAAAGAATTGTCAGTAAGATTACCAGCAAATGTTTCATCAGAAATCTTCGCGGCCACAATGCAGTGGTTGATTTACTCAAATTGATGGAAGAAAAAAAACCAAAAAACAACCTGTCAGAATTCTATAGCAGCAACGCTGTTCTTTGAAAATGAGGGAGAAATAAGACATAAAAGTTGAGGGAGTTCATTACCAAAAGACCTGCCTTGCAAGAAATACTAGAGAAGAAAATGGACATACATATTTAAGAAACTCAAATTCCAACTAAGATAAACTCAAAGAGACCCACAGCAAACTCTGAAAAACTAAAGGGCAAAATAATAGTAGGAGACTTCAATACCCTACTCTTAATAGGTTAGAACCCTCAGACAGATCAGTAAGGAAAAGAAGACCTGAATAACACAGGCCAATACACAGAACACTCCACCCAACAACAGCATGACACACATATCCCCAAATGCACATGAGACAGTCTCCAGATGGAATGTATATTAGGCCATAAAACAAGTCTCAAGAAGTTTTAAAATATTGAAACCATACAAAGTATTTTTTCTTACCACAGTGGAATAAAATCAATAATGAAGGGGAAATTCATAAATATGTGTGAATTCAGCAACACATTACAAGGGAAAATAGAAAATGTCTTGAGATAAAGGACAATGCAGTTATAGCATATCAAAACTAAAAACAGTAATAAGAAGGAAATTATAGCTGCACATGCTTACTTACATTAAAAAAGAAGAGGGTCTCAAATCAGTCTACTTTATACCTTCAGAAACTAGATAAAAGCCCTGACCGGTTTGGCTCAGTGGATAGAGCGTCGACCTGAGGACTGAAGGGTCCCGGGTTTGATTCTGGTCAAGGGCATGTACCTTGGTTTCGGGCACATTCCCAGTGGGGGGTGTGCAGGAGGCAGCTGATCAATGTTTCTTTCTCATTGATGTTTCGACTCGCTAGCCCTCTCCCTCTCTGTAAAAAATCAATAAAATATATTTTAAAAAAAGAAACTAGAAAAAAAAAGAAAAAAAAACACACCTAAATCTCTAAGTGAGCAGTGGAAGGAAATAATATTACAGCAGAGATAAATAAAATAGAGAAGAGCAAACAACAGAAAAATCACTGAGGCCAAGGATTGGTTCTTAAAAAAAAATAACACATAAATCGACTAATGACAGACCTTTAGCCAATAAGAGAAATTAAAATTAAAATCAGAAAAGAGGGGGCAGTAATTATAAATTTTACAGAAATAAAAAGGATTATGAGAGCACAGTTGACCCTTGAACAGTGCAGGGGTTAGGGGTGCTAACCCCTGTGTAGTTGAAAATCTGCAGATAACTTTAAAAAGAATGTATTTTTTGATTTTGAGAGGAGAGGGAGAGGGAGAAAGGGAGAAAGAGAGAGAAAGAGAGAGAGAGGGAGGAAGGGAGAGAGAGAGTGGGGAACATTAATGATGAGAGAGAAGCATTGATTGGCTGCCTCCTGGGGATCAATCCCCGCACGCCCCCCACTGGGGATCGAGCCTGCAACCCAGGCCTGTGCCCTGACTGTGACCTCCTGGCTCATAGGTCGACGCTCAACCACTGAGCCAGGCCGCCGGGCAGCGCAGAAAAACTTACTCCTAATAGCCTACGTTTAACTGGAAGCTTTACCAATAACACCGTCAGTTAACACCCATCTTGTATATGTCTTATATACCGTGATCGTACAAAAAAAGTAGATAAAACGTTAAGGGAAATCGTAAGGGCCCTGGCAGTGGCTCAGGTGGTGAGGCCCCCTCCCGGGCCCTGAACAGTTCTGCTGTGGTTCCTGGTCGGGCACATGCCTCGGCTGCGGGCTCACTGCCAGGTAGTGAGTGTGGAGGAGGCAACTGATAGATGTTCTACTCTCACATGCATGTTTCTCGCTCTCTCCCTCTCCAAGTCAATAAAAAATCTTACAAAAGGAGCCTGGCTGGTGTGGCTCAGTGGCTGAGCATCAACCTATGAACCAGGAGGTCTCAGTTCGATTCCTAATCAGGGCACATGCCCAGGGTGCAGGCTTGATCCCGTGTGGGATATGCAGGAGGCAGCCAATTGATGATTCTCTCTCACCGTTAATATGCCTATCTCATCTCCCCTCTTCCTTTCTTTCTGAAATCAATAAAAATATGTATCTAAAAAAAGAAAGATTACATGGGAAGCTTTGCCAAAAAAAAAAAAGAAAGAAAAGAAAACCGTAAGAGAAACTCATTTACATTACTGTACTGTATTTATCAATACTGTAAGTTTACATTGTCTGCTTAAAGATGAATTATCTATCAGTAGTAACTACATCTATATTGTCATATAAAATACTGTAAATTATAGATATTACAACATCAGACATAAAAATGAAAAGGTAATGTGGAAGAATTTATATTCACTTATAGTATGGTGATTTACCCATTGATAACAAAGAAGCAGCAATATGATTGCTTTATAAGGTTCTAGTGTAATTGATACAATTGCTTCACGGTAGTTAAGGAATTCTCAAAAAATTTTTTCAATATATTTATTAAATAAAATGTGTGGTTTTTATTCTGGAAGTAGATCCATGCATGCAGTTCAAACCCATTTTGTTGAAGTGTCAACTGTACTATGAATAATTTTATGTCAACAAATGACAAATTTCTAGAAACACACAACTTACCAAGACTGAATCATGAAGAAACAGAAAATCTGAGTGGACGTATAATGAGTAAGGAGGTTAAGACCTGCCGACCAATAAAGCCCAGGACCTTCACTAGTAAATCCTACCAACCCTTTTCAAACTCTTCCAGAAACTCAGAGTAAGAAACGCTTCCTCATTCAGTCTGAGGCCAAAGACACCACAAGAAAACGATAGGTTAATATCCCTCATGAGCACTGATGTAAAATCTCCAATAAAATATTAGCAAATTGACTCCAACAGCATAAAAAGGATAATGCATCATGACAAAGCAAAATTTATTCCTTGAATGCAAGGATTATCCAATACAAAATAAATCTATGTAATATACCATATAAATGAATAAAGGGGAAAATCAAATGATCATCTCGATTGATGCAGCAAAATCATTTGACAAAATTGAACACCTTTTCATGATGAAAACACGCAACAAACTAGGAACAGAAGGAAACTCCCTCAACACAATAAAGGCCATAGACGAACAGTCCCACAGCTCATATCACACTCCATAGTGAACTGACAGCTCTTCCGAAGAGCAGATGCTCACTCACATTCACCGCTTCTTCTCAGCACTGTTAGCAATGAAGGCGCAGCCACAGCAATCAGGCCAGAAAAAGAGGCGAGGCATCCAGATTGGGAAGGAAGAAATAAAATGGTCTGTGTATAGACATGACCCCTATACAGGAAACCCCAGAGAACATGCATATCCATTGTGACAACTATAAATGAAATCAGGAAGCCAAAATCAGCTGTTTCCATACACTAACAATGAACAATCCAAAAAGAAAATTAAGGAAACAATTCTGTTTAAAATAGCATTGAAAAAAGAATACAATTCTTAGGACTGAATTTAGCCAAGGAGGCAAAAGACTTACACACTGAAAACTACGGAACATTGCTAAGAGAAATCAAGGAAGACGCAAGGTATCGGTCTGTAATCCCTTCTGGGTGCCACGGCCCTGTCAAGCTGTGGCATAAAACTATCACACCAAGTGTTCAGTAAATGAATGGAAAAACAAAATGTGGTATATTCCTACAATTTATTGCTCGGCCATAAAAAAGTAAACTTTGATATATACTCTAACATGGACGGACCTTGAAAATATTATGCTAAGTGAAATGAATCAGATACAAAAGGACAAACATTTTATGATTTCACCTGTATGAAGAACAGGCAAACTCACAGAAAGTAGAACAGAGGTTACCAAGGCCTGGGGGAGAGGAGAGGAGGCGAGTTATTGGTAATGGGCACAGTTTCAGTTTGAGAAGGTAGGAAGGTTTTGGGGTGGGGGGTAGAGAGAAAAAACACAAAAACTCATGGACACAGTCGGCAGTGGGTGACTGCTGGGGGAGAGAAGGGGAGGAGAGGAGGCATAGGGGGGACAAATGGAGATGGAGACTTGACTTGGGGTGGTAAACACAGTGCAGGGGATGTGTTGTAGAATTGTTAACCGGTATAAGTTTGTTAATCAGTGCCACCCCAATCAACTCAATAAATCGATTCAATAAAAAGGAAAGAAAAGGTTTTGGGAGTAACTATGGTGATGGCTACACAATACTGTGAAACGTATGTAATGCCACTGGGTCATATATTCATGACCGTATGCGACGCACAGTTTATCACGATAAGATACATTAAAAATAAAAATAACCCAAACCAGCAAACAGGACCAGTTGTGAGAGAGAAGGCCGCACCCCGTGAGCCCTCAGCACAGCCTGCACTTCCTCCGGCGAAGGCCCTTCCCTGTGTTTCCGACCACGGAATCTCGTTTCCACAGCCAAATAACAGATGCCGATCATGTAAAGTCGTGAGTTTATTGCATATGTAACAAAATGAACCTACCCTCCTGGGTCCAGCCTGCTGTACAGTCGCTGTTTGTTTTGTGTTTCCAACTGGTTCCATAACCACATTAAATAGAACTAGTATTTCTTTAAATACTTTTGATTTTGACATAAAACAGAACATTAGTGTACAACTTTCACAAAATAAATCAGCAATAAAAACAGTGGGAAGAATAACAAGGATAGCAGCAATACTTAAAAACAAGACATTACAAAATAAATTAAATACATTATAAAGTGGTTGAGAAACAAAAATAAACAAATTTTAAAAATTCATACTATGTTTTGGGAAGGCTGCCGCGTGGCGCGCACCTGGCTGGGGGGTGGCGGGCCCTTTCTCTGCACAGGCCCCTCCTCACAGCCCAGCTTCGGGGACCATCGCACCTGAATTTGGACCCAGGGGCCACAACCCCCTCGGGCAGGCGGGTTCTCCCCACAGCAGCCCCTCGCTTTCCCACCTAAAGCGCTGGCAGAGGGTGGTCTGCTACATCCCTGAGGGTCAGCAGCTGACGGCTGGTGAGGGCAAGCCTGAAAGTCGGGCAGAGCGTCCGGGCAGAGGCGCGGCCCGGTGGCCTCTGGGGTTCCCGAGGGGACAGAGAGGGGCTCCTGCAGACCCAGAGTGTAGACATGGGGAGCTTTTGCCAATTGCTTGCTACACTGATCTTTGGGATAGTTCAAAAGGCCCAAACAATTGCCAGTATTTAAGGTTCTGGAAGTGCCGTGCAGGGCGGCAGGCCTGTTCGGCGAGAGTAAGCCGGAGCTCCGGGAAGGCCTGCTTCTTAGGCTTCTCGTAACACAAGGCTGACGAGGTGCCCACGGGCAAGCGTAAGGAAGAAGCAGAGACCAGGCCTTATGGGCGGGTAACCCGTGTCCCAAGTAGCTCCCGGAGGACCAGACATGACCCTCTGGATCTCGCTGAGGCGACACCTGACCTGCGAGAACAGGCGGGGTGGCAGGTGCCGATTCGGAGGATGGTTCCCGGGCTCCTTCCAGCGGCAGGAAGGCGGTTGGTTGTAAGGAGTCAAATGCAACTTCCTGCCTCCAAGTCCTTCCCACCTCTGGGCCCTCATTTTCTGCCCGAGCACAGCGGCTTCTGGCCCCGCCACAGGCAAGGTTCTACCTGCACTGCGAGGCCTTCCAGCCCTGACTGATGTCCTCCCCTCCTCCCACGGGCAGGCTCCCGGGAGAGAGGACCTCCCTGGTGGGAGGCCTGTACTTTTCCTTCCCTCCTTCCTCCAGGAGATTACGAGGCCCGGATGGGATCACTGAGCTGCTCAGAAAGCACTGTGGAAGATGAGGCACAGGACAAGCCCCACTGGGACCAAGCGGAACTCCTGAAGACAGCCCACAGCTCGGCCGGGACTTAGTGACAGGACTACGTTTTCCTTCTACAGCAAGTCACACGTGACATCCCTTCTGTCTGAGCCCCAGAAAGCAGCCCAGCTGAGCTCTCAGAATCCACAAACTGGACAAACCTGTGTGCAGGGGGAGGGTCTGAGCACCCCCACATCAAATGACTGCCTGCCTCCAGGGCAAGCCAAGGGAACCCCGCGAGATGCAGAAGCAGGTGTGCCTCCACCCCCCACGGTCCAGCATCAGCGACAGCAGAACAGCTGGCAAACGCTCCTTCCAAACCCACCTGACCCACAGCCGGAGCCCAACGGCTAATACAGAAGCCTCAACAGCGAAACGTCTTGCTAATGAATGACCCTGCACTTGCCCTTAAACAAAAACAACAAAAACCAGACAGGAAAACCAGTGGCTGCTGCCGCTCTTCACGGAGCGCAGTTCGCTGGGATCAAGTTGCTTGTTAAAACACTGTCCAAACTTTTGTGCAAATTGGAAAATGGCGCTAGGAACTTCAGGCCTCGGCGTGCTTTGGCCTTGCTCATCACGTGAAGACACCAGGGCAAGTAAATCAAGGAGCATTTGTCAGCGGCACCATCTGACGTGGGAATGGGTCAGGGCGGTCCCCCTCTCTGCTGTCAGGTTCACTCCCACACCCTCTTTTTGTAAAATAGTAACTTGGGGTGGATTTCGGTCATTGAGGTTATCCGTCCCCTCTCTCCCTTTTAAGCTAGTTTGCACCAAACCAGCAGCTATCATAACAGAATTTTGCTTTATTAGTGGAGCTGTTAGCAATTTCTGCATAATAGTTTGTTAATATCTGAATGGCCCAGCTGACCTCTCTGAGCGGCAGGAGCCGCAGCTTGGGAGCTCTGTTACACGGTGTTTCTACTGGAAAAATATTTCAAACTGGGTAGATAATGTGGAAAAAAGGGGTCTTAAAAGGAAAGATCATTTTTTTCGTTGCAAAACAAAGTTTTCAACCAGGACACCCTGGAAAGAAAGACCCTGGCCTCCAGCTAACGCTGCCCGTTCCTTTCCTTTCAAAAAGGGAATCAAGTTTAGGACTGAAGCTCCTGCCATGGCAGAACCCCAGGGAGCATGTACTTTTCAGTAAGTTTTCAGGTGGAAGTTAATCTGTGACCCAGAGCAGGCTGCTAGGACGTGAGATTTGGAATTTGAGCTGCTGAACTGGAAAGGGGCCTCAGGACTTTCTGAGGCAGAATCATTAGCGTAACTACCAGGTCCAAACCCGCAGAAGGCTGAGCTCAGTTCCTGACGTGGGGAGATCCTCCTGTAGAGACCACAGGGCAGCGAACCTATGACCAGATGTTACAACTGGAGCAGAATATCCTGTGTGAGCGAAGCCAGATCTAAACCTGGCTGCGTTTTATTGGATGGGTGATGGAGGGGTGGGAGTACTGTCATAAAGGAGGAAAGGTGGGTGGGAGCCATGAACCAAAGTCCCCTGCCCCTCGCTCCCCAACACCGCGGCGGGGAGACACCCTCCCCAGGTCCTCTAGAATCCTGTGCCTCAGCCCGCTTTGCAGGCGGCGCGCAGAAAGCGGCAGGCTTTGGTCTCGTGGTCGTGAGCTAGAATCTGTTGCCTTTGGTTGCTCTTCACTCCACAGCAAACCCACAGGTCTCTTCCACCGCTACCAGCAGCTTCTCGTAGAGCTTTTCATAAGACTCATAAGGTGGAATGTCGATCCGGTTAAAGCTGGAACAGGACAAAAGGGTGAGAGTCATTGCTGGGAGAGTCTGGCCCTGGGTCCTGCTGCAAGGGCAGGCAGGCAGGCAGAGCATCCTCAGTCGCCAGCTAGCTGCGTGTGCATGCACCGCACATGTGTGTGTGTGTGTGTGCACATGCATGCCTGTGCCTCTGCAGGGGTGGGCTGAGGAGGAGGGGAAGGTCCCTGTTTCCTAGTTTTGAGGGGTGGGGGAGTGGTGAGTGGACACTTCTCCTTTGTACTTTTCTGCTTCTAATGCAAAGATTTAAAAATCAACACATAGCAGCCTGGCTGGCATGACTCAGTGGTTGAGTGGGGACCTATGAATCAGGAGGTCGCGGCTCGATTCCAGGTCAGGGTACGTGCCCGGGTTGCAGGCTCAATCTCTAGCAGGGGGTGTGCGGGAGGCAGCTGATCCATGAATCTCTCTCATCGTTGGTGTTTTATCTCTCCCTCTTTCTTCCTCTCTGAAATCAATAAAAATATATATTAAACACACACATAGAGCAAAATAAATCTTAAGATCTTTAAAACCAAAATAAAACTAACTATTTCCTGGGGAATATCAGGACAAAGCTCTCAACTGGCTCTACTGCTGTCTGTCTTGGGGAGGAATGACGCAGTGCCAGGAATGCCACCTTTGCAGACCAGCCCTGTGGCCGGCAGCCAAACCAATCACCACTAACGACCTGCTGCATGTCCATTCCTCTGTGACGACCAGAGCCCCTGATGGGCAGCCTGGAAAATTCCCTGCAAAACTAATACAATGTCAGATCTCTGATGGATCAAATGAGCCTTCCATTTCTGACTCAGTACTTCTATGGGGAAATTCATTTCCAATGTTTGTGCAAAAAAATTCCCCCCAAAAACAACAAAAAAACACCTTCTAAGAAGCTATTATCTAATCTAATAAAAGAGTACTATGCAAATTAACCATCACTCTAAGATCCCCTAAGCCATGCCCACCAGCCAGGCCACACCCACCAGCCAACCAGAGTGGCTCTATGCAAATTATTCCAGCCAAGATGGAGGCCGGCAGCCGTGGAGCTAGAGCAAACAGGAGGCTTCTGTTTGGAGAAAACTGCCTGCCTTGGCCAGCTCAAAGCAACAAAGTTTCAATTATAGAAGCCATGGAGCTGAGGCAAAAGGAGGCTTCGTTGCCTGCCTAGGCAGGCTGTGGCCCCCACTTAAGGCGACAACGTTTCAATTATAGAAGATACATAAACCCCAGAAACCTAATTCCTGCCAGCCTCGCTGTGACCTTGGGTCAATGGGAGCTGTGGCCAGACTGTAAACAGCCATCAACCCCTCACCCAGGCTGCCCAGGCACCCCAGTAGGGACCTGAACCCTGAAGGGGCTGTGGACAGCCTGAAAACGGCCCTCAGCCCCTCACCCAGCCTGCCCAGGCACGCCAGTAGCGACTCAAACCCTGAGGGGGCTGTGAGCAGTCTGAAAATGGCCCTCAGCCCCTCATCCAGGCTGCTCAGGCACGTCAGTAAGGACCTGAACCCTGAAGGGGCTGTGGGCAGCCTGAAAACGGCCCTCAGCCCCTCACCCAGGCTGGCCACACCCTCATGGGGTGAGGGTGTCCACTGAGGGGCTTGGCCAGCCTGCAAACAGCCATCAGCCCCTCACCCAGGCTGGCCAGGCATGCTAGCAGGTGGACATCCTCCTATGGGTCCCAGACTGTGAGAGGGCACAGGCTGGGCTGAGGGACTACCCCCCGAGTGCACAAATTTTTGTGCACCGGGCCCCTAGTTTCAACACATAAAAAGATACAAAATGTGACCAGAGCACACAGAGTGGCCTATTGAGTTACTAAGGGCTGAGCAACTGAGGAGGCTTTTGTCAAGAAAGAGTCCAGGGACTGCTGTCAGCCTTTTCTCGGGAGCTTTAGCATCAGGGATTTTTCACACCCATTTCGCTCCAAGCACTAAACTGTTACAGGAAACACGTTCCGAGGAGGAGCCATCCTGCCACCTGCGTGGGGATCGGTGCCCTGGCACCGCTTGACAGCTTTCACAGCCATCTCACATACGTGGAGGCCCAGGCGGCACATCACAGAACCTGCCCAAAGGCACAGTGTCAACGGCATCTGAACCCACATCCTGGGATTCCCAGTCCCGATCCTGCCAGCACATACGAGGCATCACAACACGTGGGATTGGCTCTCCTGACCTAGAGGTGACTGTTCCTTTGACTTTTAAGCCACACAGGAAAGAGCCCACTGCACATAAGGTTCATGTTGAGATTCCAGTTTTCAGTGCAGGTGCATCGTCACGGGCAGAACTCTGAGAAACTGGGCCCCAGGGATGCCAGCTAAGGGAAGACCAGCGAGTCCAACTTAAAGGTGACACTCTCCCTGCTGACAGGCACACATGTGAACACACACACACACACACACAGCAGCGAGACCCAGGGAAGAGCAGGTGGGAGCCCATCAGAGTCACAGCCACAGTCACATCTCACCACAGAACTGGTCTCATGGAAGAGACTTCCACTGACCCTCGCAAGTGGACATGCCAAGTGCTTGTCCCACTGCCCTCGGGGCCTGCCCACTGTCCCTGGACCTCGGCACAAAGGAAGTGCTGCGTGTACCAATAAGACACAGGCTGGCGCCATGCAGAGGGCGCACTGGGCACGGCGATGGCACAGAGCTGTCCTTACCAGGTGTGGGCCTTCGGAAGGTTGTCTGTGTTGGCGTCGATCAGGTGGATGGTGAACAGCCGGGGCCCTGCGGCGCCTGTAGAACCTTACAGACAACATTCTAGTTACTGCGCTTTAGAGGCTGAGCCTCAGCCCCCTGCGCCCGTGCGCCCGCCCAGGTGGCCGTCCTCCCTGGGGTCACAGAGCCCCGTGGCAGCTGCACAGCCATCCCGTGACAGGGAGCAGAGCCTGGGAGAACCCCCTAAGCCCCAGGGGGTATTCGTAGGATAAAATCCTAAATCACCAAGGGTTTACATTTAACAGTGTTCAGCAAGCAGGCCCCCTGTGGGCAGAGGGCAGCAGTGGTGTGAGAAAGGCAGGACGTGCAGCCGGAATGCTCTCCCAGAGGCACGGCGGAGAAGGAGCAGACACAACTGCCCAAGGGAACGGAAGTGACCTCTCACTCAGAAGTCCGTAAAATACGGAAAAGTGCAGAGAACGTTTTATAAATGAAATGTATCTGCGGTCACTATTAATATGCAAAGTTCTATTTTCTAAATTTTATCCTTCACTTGAATCCTCTGGCTATCGGGGGTATCAAGTGACAAAAATCTAAAATTATACAAATCCCAGGGACAGCCTGTGAGGACCGTCCCGTTGCCTGGGCTGACCATGAGCTGCCAAGTGCCCACAGCCTCCTCCCCCTCCACCCAAGGCAACTCAAGACGGGTGAACCGGGACCCGACGAGAGAGCAGGACACCTAACTGCACTGGAGCCTGCCCGGATGGCGGCCCACTGTACAGATCAGGAAGCTGGGGACCGGGGGACCCTGGAGCTAACACCCACATGGCGCTCGGTCTGCTGGTGCATAGGCCAGGCCCTCGCTCCTGTCCCTAGTACATGTCAGAACCGCTTTCTTTCTCCAAACGCATCCTTTGTGCCCCCCCCCGTCAATCAGTTCTGTAGGGAAGGGGAAGCATTGGGCTCCTCGGGGCCGTCCTGGCTCAGCCCCGCGTGGGTACAGCTGCAGCACAGACCTGGGCACGCAGGCCAACCACCAGCTGAGGCCCAGGCTTGCAGGGACTGGACAGGGTGTGAGAGCTGGGCTTTGCTTTGCCGACAGCCCCTCCTGCTCTTTGTGGGTATTTTCTCTCAGCATGGGGAAGGACAGCAGACATAATGGCAACCAAGAGCCTGCCACCGGGAGAGAGAGAGAGTGCCCCTCCGCCAGGCGGGCCCCTCCGCCAGGCTGACCACTGGCTACGAACGCACGCAGGTCACACCGCTTCCTAGTGCCATTTCAGGAAGCCAACCCTCCACACTCCAGGCCTCCCTACACGCCCTGTGCCCATAGGGTGCCGGTAGCCCCGCCTCCACGTCAGTCACCTTGCAAAGCCTTGAAGCCTTGGAGGGGGACGCGGGTGGACCCCGTCACGAACTGCAGGAGCCGGGCCCTCCTCTCCTCATCAAAGGTCTCCACCGCCTGCCAGAACCACCTGACAATGTTGCTGTCGGCCGCGCAGTGCTTCAGCCGCGTGTTGGACTTCCAGTCGCTCAGGTCTATCTTGTCCAGGCCGCCAATGATCAGCTGGGGAGAGTTAGAGGCGGTCATTTCTAAATGTATAATGGGAACCATGACAGGCCTCCACGGTCCCAGGACAAGACAGGAGTTAAAGCTGGTTCCCAATGCAAAGAAACAACTATGTCCAAATAAAGTAGACACACAATAAGACAAGAATAGAGACAGACCAATAAGAGGCCAAGCACAGCACTCCCACAACATCTGGCTGGTCTTCAACCCCAGGGACCACATGGCGGCTCCTGATGGGCGCTCTCTACCCGCCCTGTGGGGTGTGGTTCTGCGCTGCCCAGGGGAGCACAAACCACTGGCAAGACTGCCCGGAGCTGAGTGTAGGATGGGCCACGTCCCCATGACCCCCAGGCAATGACATGGGGAGCTGAAGCTTGAGAGGGGCTGAAGCAAGGTTGTGTGCAGCTTCTGCCACTTGCTTACTAGTTAAAGGCCCTCTCCTGCA
Organism: Murina feae; assembly: GCA_004026665.1. Taxonomy (NCBI): domain Eukaryota; kingdom Metazoa; phylum Chordata; class Mammalia; order Chiroptera; family Vespertilionidae; genus Murina; species Murina feae. The sequence goes on from PVJC01027818.1 coordinate 14,935, forward strand.
GCTGCTCCGCCGAGGAGGCTGCTCTCGGCACCACATGGGGGCAGAGATGAGATTCACTTTAAAGCCTGGAGCTATCTGACACCAAAGAGAGACAGGTAAGAGATGAGTGTCATGCTGTGTTCAAGTATGTGAAGTACGATCAGAAGACAGTAAACCGTTCTAACAGCAGAATGAAAGCAGAAAGCTGACGTGTGGGAGAAGCTGACGTGTGGGAGAAGCTGACGTGTGGGAAAAGCTGACGGCAATGAGACACTCCCCTGGCTCCGAGGGGACTCACTGCTCAGGAGGGCTAGGACTCACTGCTACAGACTGAGACCGCAGAAGCCACAGCGCACCTTGAACAGGCCTCAGGCTGCCTGATTCACTGCCACCACGTAGACACCTTGCCTTCTAACTGGTTCAGATACCCTTCACGCCCCTCTCGTGCTGGCCCTGTGTTCCCCTAGGAACCCCCACACACTCCAGTGCAGCCTCACTCTGCAGCAGGGTGCAAACAAACACACGGACCGCACCTGCGCCTTAGCCCTGCCCTGGCCCAGCAAGTGGGGCACGCACCTCAAGTTCCTTCTGGTCAAAGGGCTTCAGTAAGTGCTGAGGAATGAGCTCATTAAACCCCTTCTGCAGAGCCAAGAACTGGGCTTCGATTCCTCTCATAAACCTCCAATTTACATATAACCTGGAAGGAAAAGTCACAGGTTAGAAGCAATTCAAATGGTTCATGAAAAAAACGTTTCTCCATGAGCAGGTTCTGACATCTGCTGTCTCACACCTTGCCATCTGGCCACCCTGACACCTGCCAGATGGAAGCCCTGACCTAGGTTACAGCTTAAAATAAACCACACAGGTTAAAATATACCAGTGCCCTGGTATGTTCTGCTTCATTGCTACAAACAGCAGCAGGTTCACCCTGACCGTTCCAGCCACTGGAGCACACAGAGGGGCCCATGTTTCTATTTTTATTTATTTTTTGTCAATCGTCACCTGAGGACATTTTTCCCACTGATTTTTAGAGGAAGGGGAGGAGGGATATCTATATCATATACATCTATCTGTGAGAGAGAGAGAAACATTGATGTGAGAGAGACACATCGGTTGGTTGCCTCCCGCATGCACCCTGAGCAGGGCCAGGGATCAGACCTGCAGCCCAGGTATGTGTCCCTGACTGGGAATCGAACCTGTGACCCTTCGGTGCATGGGCTGATGCTCTAACCATGGAGCACACTGGCCAGAGCAAGATGCCCATGTTTTTAAACTGTCACTAGTCATTTATTTGCCTGAAGAGGTGGGAGAACAGACTACAATGGAGGAGACTCCGTGGAGAATGATCTCTAGGGACGTATGGGCTTCCTCCTCTCTCCTGGGCTCTGGTACCTCCACACACAGCCCGGGTGGTGGCCTCACAGTCCTTCCCCTCTGGGGCTCGGGGGTCATTATTCTCCTGCCACCAGGTCTTCCCAGGAAGAGCTCCTACTGCTGAACCCCACATTGGGAAGTCTCTCCTATAATGTGATTCTGGTCACAGTGCTGGCGGGAACAATAAACCTCACACAGCAAAGGAGCCTCCCCAAGCCCGACATGAACCCAGCCACACCCAGGACGTTCCTGGGCACCTGGGTGTCCCCACGCATTACCGCACGTATTCTTTCTTGTTCTCCTCTGTGACAGGGACGTTTCTGCCGTTGGGTTTCAGCTCATGCTGAAGAATCCTCCCGAAAGCGTTGTGCTCCACACAGAAAGTGTGGTCCAGCACGGGGGTGATATCGTTCTCTCTGCAGGACAGGGGATGGTGTCAGTCAGACCTTCGCTACCACGCAGCCGCGAGCGCAACATTCAGGGAGCAGCTGGGAGAGCGCATCACTGCCTGCCAGGCCAGAGGCACTCGAGGAGGGACAGCACTACCAGCCTAGGACTTTACGGGACACCTGGCTGCCTTAGAAACTGCGTCTGTGAGCAGGAGGGAGTCATAAAGGGGAACCAGCCTGCAGGAAGCCACTCCGCGGAAACACTGGCCCCCTGTAAGGCAGCCTTTTCAAGCTCATCAGGTCAAAGCTGCGCTGGAAAGTTAAAACTGGTCCCTAATCTGCCATATTCCCTGAAACGGAGTGAAAAGATCTACAGGAGGAGGCCTGGCCCCACACACTGTTCCTTTCAAGATGACATGACATGAGGCTGACTAGACGCAGGAACAGGAGAGAGGCCTGACTCCTGTCAGCTCGTCAGCCTCTCCCTTTGCCAGAGCCTGGCTGTCTGTCCTTCCTGTGGAACTGACTGGAGGACACCTGTGGTTTACCATGTCACTGTGCCTGTGCTTTTAAGAGAGTGTTTAGGGTAATTCTAAAACAAAGTGACTAAATATTTTGTTTTGATACTTTCTCTTATCAAAATACAAGATATAAGATACTTTGATGCTAATTTTGTTTTTGATACTTTCCCTCTAGAGATCAATTGGTGACACCTTAGAGCAGTGGTTCTCAACCTTCTGGCCCTTTAAATACAGTTCCTCATGTTGTGGTGAGTCCCAACCATGAAATTATTTTCGTTGCTACTTCATAACTGTAATGTTGCTACTGTTATGAATCGTAATGTAAATATCTGATATGCAGGATGGTCTTAGGCGACCCTTGCGAAAGGGTCATTCGACCCCCAAAGGGGTCACGACCTGCAGGTTGAGAACTGCTGCCTTAGAGTGTCAAAAACCAACCAACCAACCAACTTGGGAAGCTCAGTTGGTTAGAGCATTGTCCTGATATACTAAGGTTGTAGGTTCAATCCCTGGTCAGGGCACGTACAAGAATTAACCAATGAATTCATCAATAAGTCGAACAACAAATTGATGTTTCTCTCTCTCTCTCCCCCTCCTATCCTTCCTTTCTCACTAAAATCAATCAATAAAAAACAAAAACAAAACCCAAACCACCACCAGCCAAATATTAACATATTTGTTATATGTTAACTAGGGGCCCGGTGCACAAAAATTTGTGCACTCGGGGGGGGGGGTCCCTTAGCCTGGCCTGTGCCCTCTTGCAGTCTGGGACCCCTCAGGGGATATCCACCTGCTGGTGTGCCTGGCAAGCCTGGGTGAGGGGCTGAGGGCTGTTTTCAGGCTGCCCACAGCCCTTTCAGTGTTCAGGTCCCTACTGGGGTGCCTTAGCAGCCTGGGTGAGGGGCTGAGGGCCGTTTTCAGGCTGCCCACAGCTCCCATTGACCCAATGTCCCAGTGAGGCTGGCTGGAATCAGGTTTCTGGGATTTATTTATCTTCTATAATTGAAACTTTGTTGCCTTGAGCAGAGGCCTAGGCAGACAAGGAAGCCTCCTGTTTGCTTCAGCTCCGTGGCTTCTATAATTGAAACATTGTTGCCTTGAGCAGAGGCCCAGCTGGCCTAGGCAGGCAGTTTCTCTATCGCTGGTGCAACGGAAGCCTCCTGTTTGCTCTAGCTCTGTGGCTGCCGGCCACCATCTTGGCTGGGTTAATGTACATACAGCTGCTCTGATTGGCTGGTGGGTGTGGCCTGGCTGGTGGGCATGGCTAATTTGCATATTACTCTTTTATTAGATTAGATAATTCAAGGAAATAACAAAAGAAACTAGTCCATGAAAAGAAACTGGCCAAACATCAATGAGGATAATAAGTTAATTAAATATTTTTTTTTGTTGTTGTTGTTAATCTATTTTTATATTTCTTTTTTTTTTTAAATCTTCACTTGAGGACATGCTTAGAAGGGGGAGAGAGGGACAGGGAGAAGGAGAGAGAGAAAGAGAAACATTGATCAGTCGCCTTCTGTATTTTTCCTACCAGGGATTAAGCCTGAAACCTGGGCATGTGCCCTGACCGGGAATGGAACCAGCAACCTTTTGGTGCCCTGGACGACACTCACCCAACCAAACCAGGCTAGCTGGACCCCTTTTATATTTCTGGTCATAAAACAATAGTTTATTTCTCTTCTCAAATTTCACACCCATCCCCAAAAGACACACACACACACACACACACACACACACTCACTCACATGCACCAATGTATTGGGCGTACACTAAGACAAGGGGCTATATGTGAATGTTCAATAGTGAGTCAATACTTACAGAATCCACACTAAGCTCTTATGTAGTTCTGGGTCCACCGATTCCAAATCAGAGAGCTGGATGGGTTTCCCCAGTAGCTGCTTATAAAAGGGGACTGTGAAACCCCCATTTATGTAGTGTCCATGGAACACAGCCAGACCCATGATCCGACCAACAAAATGAAAATAAGACAAATGGTCCTGTAGGGGGCACCAGAGAACATAAATTCATTTTGAAAATAATCAAGGTGACTATCCCGTGATTTCTCCTGTGTCTTGGGGAACAGTCCCAGCCTGTGCTCAAGGCCAAATAACGACGGCTGCGTGGTCAGTCAACACCGAGAGCACATGCTTTGTACAGATCATCAGAACGTTCTATTTGCTCGTGGCTCAAACACATTTTCCTCAGAATTGCCACATGATTTGTGGGACTCAGTGCAAAATGAAAATGCACAACCCCTTATTAAAACATATTAAGAATTCCAACATGGCAAAAGCAGAGATTCAGACCAAGCACGGGCCCTTCTGTGAGCTACACTTCTTCCCATTGAACTGAAGAGAAATAAAGAGCAAAGGGCAACTCCCCTCCTTCCTCTGCCATGCCCCTCCCAGTCACACGAAAAATAAGAGAAACAAAAGGGACACAGAGGAAAAGAACCATTTTAAACCAGAGCTGTCCTCACATTTTTACTTTCAGGTTGGAATTCTAATCAGATAATTAGTCAAAACTTAGTTTCCATGTTGGTAAAAGGTTGTCACACCGATGCCTACAGAGTGGCACTGGCCCAGGACTCCTCATGGGGGCCGTGCCCGTGGCGGTGCTGAGGCAGGACGCGGCCCCACAAGAGAGTCCAGCCTTGAGTCGGCCACTCTTCTCTAAAACAAGAACTAAGGGCGTTAGCACTGGTGCCAACAAGGCCACTTCTGGGAATGTTCCCGCTTTGACTGGAAGGAGGACAGACTTCGTAACCCACTCTCAGAATGATACTCCAACAATGCACCAGGGCTCCCTCAAATGGCAATAGAGTGCCGAATAGATGGGCAGCTCAGTCCCTCTTGTCCTTGAAAACAGCACACCCAGTGACCCCAGCCATAGAAGCACAGGACTGAAATCACCCATTTTAGTCTGGTTCTCACTCTACCTTTTATTACCACAGAACTTGAGTAAGACTACAGTGAATAAACCCAAAACTGAGATGGAAATGAAAATCCATTCTAAAAATTCCCCAGCTTAGTTCCCTGCTTATTCACTCGTTAATACTTACAGGGTTGATGGACGAATCTGGGTTGATCTGCAACATGTAAATGTTGTCCGTAGAATATTGGAAGAGCCCATAATATGGATTCAGCATTTCATGGCACAATAAATAAAGCCACTCCCTGGGGACAACAGCAACAACAACAGACACTAAAGCATGTTATATGTGCTAAAACTCCTAGTTTTAGATCACAACAAAAGGACTGAACCACTAGAGGCCCAAACTGGTACAAATACCTGGCTGTGAGAATGTGATCTGTACGGACTGGGGAGACAAGCCTGGGGGAGCAAGCACTGGTCTGGTAGTAGCAGAAACGGCTTTTCTGGCCAAAATGCCCACTACTAGGAAGCTCAGAAAGAACTGTGGTTGACACACTCTGTAGAGAAGGTGACCTGAAGGACATGTGCCAGCCTAAATCGTGGCCCTCAAAATGCCACATTGGAATCCCAGCATCTTCCTTAGCAACAGAAACCCTGAGACAGAATTAAGTCGAGGACCCGAGACAGGACTCCATTAAAAGAGTGACTATCGCCTTCCAAGTCCAGACTTTGCAGCTGTTCACTGGCCAGTGTTCCTGGCCCTGAGCTAAGGGCTTCTCTGCTGCTCTGCAAAGATCAGGGCCTCCCGTGATGGTGTTAAAGGTGTGGCAAAAAAGAACCGTATGATCCTACTTGTACTTAAAAAGCGTGTGTACACACATGCACACAGAAAGCACAGATGCATACGCAGAGCACAGGAAGACAGGAAGGGCTTACACCAGCAGGGGACAGTGCTCAACCTGAGAATTAGCATCCTGGGGCATTTTTATTTCTTCTGCTTTCTAGTTTTAAAATTTCTGATCAATTGTAACATGTAATAACATTTAAATAAGGAGAAAATATGTCGCAACATAGAGAGGCAGGGATTAGGACTGTCTTTTCCCCTTCATAAATTTCTGTTGAATTATTATTTTTGCATAAACATCATGTTTATAATCTTAAAAACTAGTTTAAAGCTTAAAAATATTCTAAGAATTAAAAAATCTGGATGGGGTATATAAGAATGAATTATTCTCTGAATTCCTTTCTGTTTGAATTATTTCACTATGAAAAAAAATCAAAATTTAAAGAGCACTCTAAATAAAAGCTGTATGATTTGATTGCTGTGACTGGGCCGTGACCTGTACAGAGCTCAGGTATGGGGAACCTTATACAAACACCTGTAGTAGTTCTACACACACACACACACACACACACACACACGGCCTTTTATTCCATTCAAACTCCTCTCAAATAGATACAGCTCATTAAGATAACAGCCCCAAATTTTATTCTCAAAATTTGTACTCTTCCAAATAGAAAAGACAGACAATTGAGAAAGACTAGGAAAGGATAAGCACAAATGCTAATAATCTAAGAGAATTTTGAGAATACATAAAAATAATCAAGCCAAAACAAAGTTAATGTATCGAACTCAAAAGAACAGAAAGCAGCTCATGCCAGGGAGATGAGACTCCAAACCTTGTGAAGTCTCTGGACTAGGAAGGCAAAATTTCTCAACAGTGGTTCATCTCCAAGTTTGGGACTTTGGATTTGAGAAGAATCTTTTTCATAAAAACCAGGGACCTGCAACCGTCTAGACAGGAAGTGATTAAAATACAAGCAAACATTTTGACCAAGCCATAGACAAGGGAAAGAGGCATACTAGGAATGTTCTGGAAGTGGGAAGGGAAGAGCAATACAGGCAGAAGAGAGAGAACAGCAATGGTTCAGATCCAAATACTAGGAAAATGAGCATAGACTGATTCTCAGTGAGTAGACGATGAACACACACACATGAATACACACACGAATGTGGTTTTGTGGTAAGCAGTTAGACATGAGCAGAGCAAGGATGATGGGTCAGGTTCAGAAGGTCACTAGGGTGAAGCAGTTAGGTGCCTAACGAAGGGCAGTTGTAGGGTCGGACCTCATCTCCAGGATGACCTTTCCTCCTCTAGCATATGGCTGGTTTGGACCCCCTTACCTTTCTTCCCTAGAGACAACAGTTAGGCCTCAGCTCCAAGACCAGAAAAGCAGCACAACCAGACCAGCAACACCATTGCTAACCTCAGAACCAGCTGTTGACCCCCTATACTGGTGCTGGCCAACCAATCAGTGGAGATCTAAACCCTGAATGGACACACCTGGGAAGCTGCTGAATAGTCTATTAAGAGCCCCTGGGACATCTCCTAAACTCTCCACCCCACCCTTAGGAGAGAGGACCTAAGCATGCTTTTGCCTTTCTCTCTCCCACCCCAGGCTCCTTACCATTGCCTTCCTCACTTACAAGCTCCAAGGGCCCTTCCTTTGCCTCTATAACTTGTTTCCTAAGCCCATTTCTTCTATTAATTACTTCTAATGCCTCTGTAATTTTATAAATAAACTAGGGACCCAGTGCACGAATTTGTACACCTTGAAAGAAACTATGGGCTGAGAGGCTGCAGTGGGCACAGGGGCAGGTCTCAGGCCATTCTCTGCTCCCCTGACCAGCCCCTCCAGCCATGCTCAAGGTCCCGTCTGCCTGCTGGCAGCCCCGCTCCCATGCCCTGATGGCACCGGCCCTGCTCGCACCCACTGATGGTGTGGAGCAACTGAAGCTGGCGCCAGCAGCAGATGTGAGTGGTAGCTGCTGCCCGATTGCCCATCAGGAGCAGGTGGAGAAGCCCTCAGGGGTGATCAGGGCAGCAGCCACCACTTGCACCCACTGATGGTGCTGA
>PVJC01027819.1:0-23000 GCA_004026665.1 Murina feae
CCGCCAAGCAGGCCGCCAACTCTTTCCCACTCACCCGTCCCCTACTGCCTTCCTTTCCCACTTCCCTGTGCCGCCAAGGGGTCTGGGGAGCTGCCAAGCAGGACCCCGGCCCCTGCAGCCTTGCTTTCCCGCTCCCCGGTGCCCCTCAAAGGGCCTGGGCAGCCACCAAGCAGGCCGAGACCCCCCCCCCGCCGCCTCTTACTCACTTCCCGGTGCCCTCCAACCCTGCCGCCTGTTTCCCACTCACGGGTCCTGGGTCCTGCGCTGTCCCGCCCTGCAGCCACTCTGTGCACTCGGGAGGTCCCTCAGCCTGGCCTGTACTCTCTCGCAGTCTGGGAGCCCTCGGGAGACGTCCACCTGCTGGTGTGCCTGACCAGCCTGGGTGAGGGGCTTTAAGGCTGCCCACAGCTCCCATTGACCCAACGTCCCAGCAAGGCCGGCTGGACACAGGTTACTGCAATTTCTCTCCTATAATTGATGCTGTTCCTTTAAGGCCTGGAGTTATCTTCTATAATTGATACACTGTTCCTTTAAGGCGGCCTTCTAACTACTAACGAAGCCTCCTCTGCCTCACCTCGCAGAGTCTATAATGAAACAATTGTTACTTTTACTGGTTAGGCCGGAGCTGCTCTTTCCTTCAGCTCCGGAGGATTCTATGATTGTTACATTGTTTCAAAGCTGTGTTTCGCTAGAGGCAGTTTAATCGGAGCAGAGCTGAAGGGCGCAGCTTCACTTTCGCTCCTGCCGCAATGGAAAGGGCTGTTTACTCAGGTCCGTGAGTGGCGGCCGCCATGTTGGCTGGGCTAATTTGCATACAGCTGCTCTGATTGGCTGGTGGGCGTGGCTTACCCTGTCTCGGAGAAACTGTTAATTTTAATATTTCGCTTTTATAGAGTATATATATATATGTATATATATATACAGACACACACACGCACACACACACACGGGGCCCCGTGCACAAAAATTTGTGCACTCAGGAGGTCCCTCAGCCCGGCCTGTGCCCTCTCGCAGTCTGGGACTCCTCTGGGGATGTCCACCTGCTGGCGTGCCTGACCACCCTGGGTGAGGGGCTGATGGCTGTTTGCAGGCTGGCCAAGCCCCCCAGTGGGAACCCTCACCCCATTGGGGTGTGGCCAGCTTGGGTGATGGGCTGAGGGGTGTTTTCAGCCTTTCAGGCTGCCCACAGCTCACATTGACCCAATGTCCCAGCAAGGCTGGCTGGAAGCATATTTCTGGGGTTTATTTATCTTCTATAATTGATACACTATTCCTTTAAGCCAAGGCCTAGGCAGGTAATGAAGCCTCATGTTGGCTTCAGCTCCGTGACTTCTATAATTGAAAGAATGTTGCCTTAGTAGACTCTAGACAGGCAGTTTTCTCCATGGCTAGTGCAAGGGAAGTCTGCTGTTTGCTTCAGCTCGGAGGCTTCTATAATTGCAACAATATTACAAATACGTTGTTGCCTGAGCCTGGAAAAGCCAAGCCGGCCGGTAGACAGTTTACTCCTGCTGCAATGGAAACCTCTGTTTACTCCAGCTCTGTGACTGCCAGCCTCCATCTTGGCTGGGTTAATTTGCATACAGATGCTCTGATTGGCTGGTGGGCGTGGCTTAGGCATCTTGTAGAAATGGTCAATTTCACTATTACTCTTTTATTTGATTAGGTGATGAATGTCTTCATTCACATATGATTTTCCATTTGTATTTGTTACTTTTCTTACTGGCTGCAGAGTGAAAGGTTTTGTTTCTTAATTTGCTTGTTTTGCTATGGGATTTTCCCTCACAAAATTTCAAAGCAGGACATTTTAGAAGCTATAGAAAATGTTTGAGTATTTAATTCAGACAGGGTCAATAAGCTAGATCCAACTTTCGCCAATTACTAACTTGCAGTCGTTCAAGTTATTTAACTTCAGGCTCATATCTATGCAAAAGCGATAGCAACATCTACTAAGCAAGTTTCATGGGAGGATTAAGTGACAAAATATATGTAAAGTATATAACTGATACCTAATTGGGATTAAATCAATGTGAGTTATTTATTTATGCCACAGGTTATATGCATCAGCTTCCATATTTGAAAAGCTTCCCCACACCAATTTCTGAGATTGGAGTCATCATAACTGTGTAGGAGCTCAGTCTGAGGACCTCAGATAAGATGAGAAATACCTTAGAGGTGGCTGGAGATCCTAATTTGTAGTCTGTTTGTTTTTTTAAAAACCAAGCATTGGATAAGCAGCATATCCTACTGTTCCATACTCTGCACTAAAATGAATAACCATATCATGCACTAACTCAGTGCTAAGTAGGGAAGACAGAAACTGAAACAAATAATTTTAACAGACCATGTTGTACACAGTACACATATATATAATGTATACTTGTGACTGACATGAAGGTAACTCAGCTCAGTCAGCACAGAAAAAAATGACACTTGCCTGGCTCTGAGAGGACAGGTAGAAGTTCTCAATATAAATGACCATGCATGGATAGATCTGAACTATAGGACTGCCTCACAGTTATATGTGGAGGCTTACTGAAATAATTCATAGATGGCATTGACAGTGCACAGACTCAAAAATATTGGTGTGGCCTGGTTTTAACCAAATAATTTACCTTGTTAACAATCACAGATATATCTCCTTTTTCTAGGACAGCATTGCAAATATTGACTTGCACTCTCTATATTCAGGTTCCTTGTAGCTTATATATATTGAATCGTATGTAATATATATGACTACATGTATGTATATGTATACATATTAAATCATGAAAACAACTATGAATTCTCCTGTAGTTGCTTGCTTTTCAGTATCCATTTTCCGTTCTTCAAATAATAACTTGTCATCTGCCTTTGGAAAACTACCATTTTCCCATTATTGGTTATGCAATGTTGGTGGCATTTCATAGGATTTTATTGGTGCAACTCTTTCCCTTGGCATTAGTGACTCTGGTCAAAGAAAGATTTCAATATATTGAAATGTATTTAATTATTGGATGAGATCATAAATCAATGGATGAATACAGACTTTAGCCAATAAGGATAATATAATTCTCCTGGGCATGAGGATTGCTTCAGGCGTTAGCCAGTATTTCACCTGGTCTCATAAGTGTGTTCCTCAGAACAGTAACTAAGCATGTCAGACAACAGTACTCTCTGCTACTGCCATTATCATCCATGGGAGGCAATGTCCTGAGAGCTGAGCAGCCCAGAGAGCAGGGAGCAATGGAAAGGATAAATTCTTATCATGAGGATTCTGGTTTCTAATTAAACTAAACTATTTGTTTGCATTAACCAATAATACCCCAAGTTTATTATTCCAAATGAAGTTTAATCATTGATCATTTAGAGCAGAAAGTATCTGGTCTGAAAGGTACCATTATCTTTTTTGCCAGCTATTTGCAGTTCTTCCTTGGTGTGTGTCTGTAACTTTTGACTTCCCAAATTTTGTGACCTTTTCAGTTTGTAGAAAATCAGTCTATTTTTATCAACTTTCCACCCATTTCACAAAATCAGGACAACCAAGGCATCATTATTCACATAACTGAGAGAATTCAAGTGCAATGTTTGTTGATGTCTGTTGCCAACTTGCTTTTTTTCCCTTCATTTTACTAATTTTCTCTCTGACTCACAAAGTCAATTTCCATTTCCATGGGTCTCCTACTGGTTTTCAGTTCCTCAGTTTCTTGTTATCCTATTTGTACCGCTTTTATTTTAGATTTATTTTATGGATGTGTTAAGCTAACATGCAGAAACATATTCTTGTGATCCATGTTTTTAGGTAACTGAAAACAACCATCTCTAAACATCATTATGCCAAAGTTTCAATTTACATTAATATATAAATTATTGGGGAGGGGGAATGATCTGGAAAGAAGTATTATAATTTTCCACTAATAAAACACATAAGATTGCCACAAATTTGATATGAATAACCAAATTCAAAATTATAAGCTATAATAAAGTATACATATCATTAAAAACAAATTGTGCATACTTTAAACTTTTTTTCTGAATCTGAACATGCTTCAGACTTATCAATGAACAGCAATTAGCATTTTACTATTTATTTATAATGGAATTCTTAATAGAGAATTCTGGTTGGCCACATAGATAAGTAAAGTTTTATTTATTTAAATTGATTATCTCCAGTTTTTTCACTTAAGTTCTCTATATTAATACGTAATACAAATGTTAATTAATATTCACTCCCTTTGTTTTTCTTGCATCATTGCTTTTCTTAAATAAGTAGCTTCAGATAAAATTCAGCTTACTGGATATGAGTTATAGGTTCTCATCCAATTTATAAATTAGTCTAATTAAACTCCAACCTTAGCAATTTATTTGTTTTGAAGCCATCCTGTTGAGAGGGCACAGAATTTTCCAAGTTTATTTCTTCTATCTTGATGATAATAAATTATATGCTGGCTTTCATATCTTTATTATTGTTCATTAGTTGCAAACAGTATGCTTTGAATTTTATGACCTTGAAACTATGAAATAATGTTCCTATAATTCAGTTCTTCTTTATGTTTCTACATTAAATATAATCCTATTAAATAAAAGAGTAATATTGAAATTGACTGTTTCTACAGGATGCCTCAGCCATACCCACCAGCCAATCAGAGTGGCTATATGCAAATTAACCCAGCCAAGATGGAGGCTGGAAGTCACGGAGCTGAGTAAACAGGAGGCTTCTGTTACACCAGGAATAAACTGTCTGCCTAGGCCACCTGGGCCTCTCTCTTCTCACGGCAACATACTTGCAATTACAAAAGCCATGGAGCTGAAGCAAACAGGAGGCTTCGTTACCTGCCTAGGCCTCGGCGTAAAGGAGCAGTGTATCAATTGTAGAAGATAAATAAACCCCAGAAACTTGCTTCCAGCCAACCTTGCTGGGACATTGGGTCAATGGGAGCTGTGGGCAGCCTGAAAGCCTGAAATCAGCCCTCAGCCCCTCACCCAGGCTGGCTACACCCCAATGGGGTGAGGGTCCACACTGGGGGGCTTGGCCAGCCTGTAAACAGCCATTAACCTTTCACCCAGGCTGACTACACCCCCATGGGGTGAGGGTCCACACTGGGGGGCTTGGCCAGCCTGCAAACAGCCATTAACCTTTCACCCAGGCTGACTACACCCCCATGGGGTGAGGGTCCACACTGGGGGGCTTGGCCAGCCTGTAAACAGCCATTAGCCTTTCACCCAGGCTGACTACACCCCCATGGGGTGAGGGTCCACACTGGGGGGCTTGGCCAGCCTGCAAACAGCCATCAGCCCCTCACCCAGACCGACCAGGCACACCAGCACGTGGACATCCCCTTAGGGGTCCCAGACTGCGAGAGGGCACAGGCCGGGCTGAGGGACACCCCGAGTACACAAATTTTTGTGCACCTGGTCCCTAGTGTACAACGAAACTGAGATCTGAACATTTTTAGAAATTCTGAGCTGGAGATATCGGTTGAGTCAGAACAGTGTCAAATGTGGAACCCAAACAACATAATTTGTTCTTTAAGATTGAGGTTGATGTGACATCCCCTTGAACATATTTTAATGCTTATGCATATTTAAATTTTAACCTCCTGACTTCCAAACCAACAAGCCATTCACCATCCAGAGAGGCATGCCTGACAAATAAGATGACACTTGTTTTGAATCTATGCTAATTCATAAGAGAGTTCAAAAAAATGTAGCTGTTTGCTAATAATTTGACAGTATATTCTGATATTAGCACAGATTTTCTGACTGGTTATACAGCAAGAATTTGCTTCAAATATTTGTCCATACTAAATTAGTGGTAGGTAACAATGATGATATAATATGTATTCAAGTCATGACATCCATTTAGTTTTATGATTTTACTTTTTGTGTGGCAGGTAGTTTCTGTTTATCCTACACAATACAGAGTTTTCCTTCCAAAAATATCGGATGAGATAGAAGTCAGTACTCTGTTACTCACTCTACCCCTCCCTATCAGATCCCACCTGTCCAGAAGAGTATTGTTGATCTTAATCCATTTTGATCAATGTTGCCAGCTTCAGATTAGCACGGCTCTGGCAGTGAAGTTGGCCTGTAACCATGGCCAGAGCCAGGATGGCAGGTCAGATGCCATAGCTTGTTTTGCCCAATGTAATCTTGTCTTGACCCATTTGGTGCCATGCATCTACAGGGATGTTACGGTTGAGGATTCTAACTTTATGCATAGCCAAGTTACAGTGGGAAAAAGAATAACTGTTCAGTCAGTTCATGCTATTTCAAATTTATATTTTCATTTCATATTTATCACAGTCCAGCTATGGAGTAAAATAGCAAAGTAAAAATTATCATGTTCAATAGCCAGCACAAGTGAAAATGATTGCATCTGACTGAATCTTTACTTGCAGTGAAGAGTGGACATTTAAATTGGGAAGTTGCCAGGGACCTTTGGCTCGATTCCATAATTGTCAGGGTTCATGACATTGAGGAAATTATTTTAATTCCAAGTAACGGGAGTTAATTTGCATCCTGAGGTCAAAAGCTGCTAAATAAACCAAAATGCACCAACATTTATGGCACTGAAATAAAGACCCTCAGTGCCAATTGCCTCTATGTTTATTTACTTCAAGTCCTAGATGAGCAACCCAGATCAGCTTTGCTACCCACGTTAAAGAATAGCATAGCAAATTCATAAAGAAGTCTTTCTTCAAAGATCGGAAATGACTCTGAAGTCTGATCAAGCACTCACATTGTCCTTGTGAAGGAGATGGAAAGTGGCAGAGTATTTCCTCTAATTTCAAGCTCAAGAAAGTAAAAAACACAAAAGTTAAGTGGCTATTCTCCATTTATTCACATAGATTTATACAGGAGTTGAGCCAGAAATGAAGATCAAGTCTCCTGGCCCATGCGCCAGGCCCCATGCTGCCTCACAGCTTTCAAAACCTTCCTTTTCTTAGAAAATGTTAAAAAGCTTTCCCTTACTACAAGACTAGATTCAGACATACTGCCATCTACTGACCCACCAGGGAATGCACTGCTTTCCCTTCAGAAGTCCATCTCCAGGATCAGCGAGCTGTGTCTCCTGGACTCTGTAGAAGAGTAATGTATGAGGTGAACATATTTACAATATTTCCTTCTCCATCAATGGATTAGTATATCTAACATTCTTAATATTTACATAACAAGGCAACAAAACGCTATGTTGTTTGAACACAGAATATCCTTGAAATCATCTTCCTTTCCATTTCTTTATTTTGACACACTCTTCTAAGGATTTAAATATCCTAAAGCAGCCTTTTTGTTTCACAAAAATCAGTTTGAGCAATGCCATGCCATTTTTGTATTGTCTTTACTGTCTTTTACCAGGGTCCTAGGAGATGTGCTAGTTATCTATCCTACATGGTACTGAGAAAGGGATAGGAAGCCAATCTAAATAGCCACAGACCTACGCTTGTAGAAAATACCATAAAATGTCCTAAAAAGGCTCTAACAGTAGGAGAAAGTGATTCTAAATATATTTTTGACAAGATTCCCTTTGTTCAGAGCCAAGATACTATTTTTCAAGAAACTCCTAGTGTCTTCTTTTACCACACCCATCTCTTACATCCTGCCTGCATTTTATGTGGGATAAAGTATTTCAGACTTAACTAGGTTAGAGGGAACACAATTATTTATTTAATCTCATTAAAACAGTTGAGTTAAAGTTATGATGTTTGTCTTGCTCTGTTGCTCATCATTGTACTTAGTTCATTGCCTCTAAAAAAAAGTTGAGTTTAGATACTTGAAATGGATACCACTTTTCGATGAGAAAAATTGAATAAGATTAATATCTTAATACAGAATCAACATATTCAAGAGTAACTCCCACAGCAGCAAAGCAAAGAAACATCTATGCACCCTGGTTACCTGTCTGTATCCTAAGTCAAAGTATTTAGAAAAATTTCTTTTCTGAGATGGTGGTTTGCAAACATCATGGTTGAGACATGTTGAATATAGAACCTTTTTCTATTACTTTAGGATATAAAAGCTTATGTCCATGACAACTTAATTGCTTTTATGAAAGAATTTTCTTATCTTTACAATTAGTTAAGTAGAAAGTATCCTTTATCATTTATAATTTGAGATAAAATCTGAAAAAGACCATTTATTTAATTTGAAATAAATGTCTATATTTGTTCATCAAAATATATATAGATATATCTAATTTTGAGGTCATCTTAGGCAGAAATGAGAAATGTTGTAGTTTCCACATTTTTTTAAAATATCAAGAGGTTGTGAAAAGTTACATAAAGTGGACATACCAGTGGAGATAGATAAAATTTGAGATATTAGGGAATTTTACTGATGCAGTAAAACCAGAACATTGTGGAATTTTAATTGAAAAGTCTACAGAGAGAAAACTTCACCAGAAATCTGGCCTTCACATACACTGAGTGGCCAGATTATTATGACCATCTGACATTTGTAGGCAAATTAGCTATAATTTTGCATTGAAGTTGCTAGAGGGCCAGACCATTATGAATAGGAAGGCAGGTTGTTTATCATAATAGTAGAAGTGATTTTTTTCTGAAGATATGGGCAAGCAAAGGGATCTAACAGCCTTTGAATGTGAGTTATGTTCAGTCCTTATTAAAGGCCTAATAGATGTTAGAAAATAAGTGTGAAGTCAGGGAACATTTAGACAGCAAATGAGAAGACAAAATGTGATAAGAAAAAAGGGAAGAAATAAATAGAAGATGTCAATTTGAACATCTTTGGTATGAGCTTGCAGGAGGAGACAGATGTTTGAAGGATTTATCTGAAATAAACTGACCCACAAACTTTTTGAAAGCAGTTAACAAAAACAAAACATTCTTTAGCTCTCTTCTATTTAATGCTCATGCATCTCTAACAATCACAAAATGATTACACTTGCATCTCTTTACAACATGGTGACAACGCATCACATTGTAAGAGTAGTTAAGTTTTGAAATGCCTGAGGAAACTATTTATTTGATATCAAAAAGATGAATTAGTTCAATAGTGGTATTCACATGTACTATGTTATTTATTATTTTCTTTTTTTCTCTCATTACATTTTATATTGTTACAAAATTATAACATACTAGAGGCCTGGTGCACGAAATTCGTGCACGGAGTGGGAGTTGGGGGTGGGGGTGGTGTCCCTCAGCCCAACCTGCACCCTTTCCAATCTGGGACTCCTTGAGGGATGTCCGACTGCCCGTTTAGGCCCGATGCGGACCTAGATGGGCAGTCAGACATTCCTCTCAAAATCCAAGAGTGCTGGGTCCTGACCTCTCACCTGCTGATTGCCCCTAACCACTCCCCTGCCAGCCTGATCAATGCCTAACTGCTCCTGTGCCAGCCTGATTCTCCCTAACTGCCCTCCCCCTGCCAGGATGGTCTTCTCCTGCAAGCCTGAGTCCCCCACAACTGCCATTTCCTACAGGCCTGGATCCCTCCCAACTGCCCTCCCCTGCAGGCCTGGGTGCTCCCCAACTGCCTTCCTTTGCCAGCTGGGTCCCCCCCAACTGTCCTCCCCTGCAGGCCTGGGTCCCTCCCAACTGCCCTCCCTTGCTGACCATCTTGTGGTGGCCATCTTTGACCACATGGGGGAAGCCACCTTGTGATGGTCAATTTGCATATTACTCTTTTATTGGACTAGGGGCCCGGTGCACAAAAATTTGTGCACTCAGGAGGTCCTTCAGCCCAACCTGTGCTCTCTCGCAGTCTGTAACCCCTCTGTGGATGTCTACCTGCTGGACTGCCTGGTCTGCCTGGGTGAGAGACTGATAGCTTTTTGCAGGCTGACCAAGCCGCCCAGTGTGGACCCTCACGCCATTGGGGTATGGCCAGCCTGGGTGATGGGCTGAGGGCCGTTTTCAGGCTACCACAGTCCCTTCAGGTTTTGGGTCCCTACTGGGGTACCTGGTCAGCCTGTGTGAGGGGCTGATGACTGTTTACAGGCTGTCCAAGCCCCCCCAGTAGGATCCCTCACCCCATTGGGGTGTGGCCAGCCTGGGTGCAGGCCTGAGGGCCATTTTCAGACTTTCAGGCTGCCCACAGTCCCTTCAGGTTTTGGGCCCCTACTGAGGTACCTGGCCAGCCTGGGTGAGGGGCTGATGGCTGTCTGCAGGCTGGTCAAGCCCCCCAGTGGGGTCCCTCACCCTTCTGGGGTGTGGCCAGCCTGGGTGATGGGCTGAGGGACATTTTCAGGCTTTCTGGTTGCCCACAGCTTCCATTGACCCAATGTCCCAGCAAGGCTGGCTGGAAGCTGGTTCCTGGGGTTTATTTATCTTCTATAATTGACACATTGTTTCTTTAAGCCAAGCCTAGGCAGGTAACAAAGTCTCCTGTCTGCTTCAACTCCAAGGCTTCTATAATTGAGACAATGTTGCAAATATGTTGTTGCCTGGAGCCAGGAGAAACCCAGTGGCAGGCAAACAGTTTTACTCCTGCTGCAACGGAAGTTGCCTGTTTACTCAGCTCCGTGACTGTTGGCCTCCATCTTGGCTGGGTTAATTTGCATACAGCTCTCTGATTGGCTGGTGGGCGTGGCTTAGGCATCCCAAAGAAAGAGTCAATTTCAATATTACACTTTTATTAGATAAGATAGGATTTTTAAAATAAAAAGTACAAAGAGAATTTCAAATGACATTGCAGGTCTCAATATAAATTAACATGACTTATTTCAAGTATAAATATAGTTTCCAACCTTGGTGAACCAGAAGAAACAACACCAGAGTGTCACATTGTTGTTTAGTTAAGGAGACAGTTGTGAGATCAGAGGCCAAAGTAGTGAGGGGTCATACAGCCATCACCAAAGAGTAAAAAGTGGCAAAGAAAGAAATCTCTGACATATGCAGAAGGTATGGCTCAAGTTTTAAGTAGAGGACTGATCATTTGTGTAGGAATCTTCCTGTAGCTTAGGGAAAAAAATATATGTGGAAGAATTAGGGAGAGCAACTACTGTAGTTCATACAGAGCCAGTGATATTGCCTGTTCCCACCAGACAGAAGACTCAATTCATCAAGAATCTTTAGCACATCTAAATACATCTGCATATAGTAACAAACCTTCAAAATGCATGAAGCAAAAGTAGATAGAACTGCAAGGAGCAATAGGTAGATCTACAATTATAATTGAAGATTTCAAAACCCTGCTTTCAATAATTGATAGAAGTATTGCCAGTTCTATAAAGACTTCCTAAAATTGAAGAGGAAGAAATACTTTCCTATTAACTTAGTGATGACAGAATTACCCTGAACAAAACTAGAAAAAAAACTTCACAAGAAAACTAGAGACCAGTATTTTTTGCGAACATAGATATAATAAGTAAATGGAATCCAACAATATGTAAAAGGAACAATGCATCATTATCAAGTAGAGATTATCTCAGAAAAGGCAAGGCTGCTTTACCATTTAAATTTTTATTACTAACTTAACATTAACAGATGAATAAAGAAAAAATCCATAATATAATGTCATTAAATACAAAAATGCTTGGTGAAATGCAGTATACCTTCCTGATTAAAAAAGGGGGAAAAAAAACCTGTCAGTATATGAGAAAAAGACAAGAACTTTATTTAAAAATCTTTAAAAAAACCTACATGGTGTTAAAAATTGATTGCTTTTATTCTAAGATCAGAAACAAGAAAATCTCACAACTTCTATTCAACATTGTGTTGGAGGTCCTAGTCAATGCATGATGGTAAATAAAAAAATAAATAAGCCATATTCATATTGGAAAGAAAGAAGTCAAACTCTCTGTGGAGGCAACATAATCACCTATTCATAAAATCCATTGTCACCTGCAGAAAAGATAGCTGTTAGAACTAAAAATGAAGTGTAGAATATTTGCAAGATGCAATATTAGCATGAACAAATAAATTGCATTTCCATATGCTATAAATAAACAATCAGAAATTTAAAAATAAGATTTGTTATAATATAAAAATATGTGAAGTACTTATGGATAAATGTAGTAAAAAATGTGTAAGCCTTGACACTGAAAACTGTTACATATTCATGAGAGCAAAGAAGACAAAAACAAATGTAGAGACAGTCAATGCATGGTCATGGATCAGAAGACACAATATTTTTAAGATATTAATTATTCATTAATCCATAGTCAATCCAATTTTAGTTAAAAACTCAGAAGGCTTTTTATGGAACTTGGCAACATAATTCTAAGTTTTTATATGAAAATTAAAAGGTTTTACAATAGTTAAATAAATTTGAAAAAAGAACATAGTGGAATGATTATACAATACTGACTTTAATACAGATTATAAAAGCTATAGCAATCTAGATAATGTAAATTGGCATCAACATAGACAAATAGATCAATGGAACAGATTAAAGAATCCAGAAATTGATTTACAACAACAGTACAAAGACGGTTCAGTGAAAAAAAGAATAGTCTTTTCAAAAAATGATACTGGAACAATAAGATATCTACATGTAAAGCATAATAAAATTTAATCCATACTTCATATCATGTAAAAAAATCAACTAAAAATGGATCAGAGACAACAGTGTTGCACAGTGGTTGATCGTTAACCCATGAACCAAGAGGTCACAGGTTCAATTCCTGGTCAGGGCACATGCCTGGATTGTGGGCTTGATCCCCAGTAGAAGGTATGCAGGAGGCAATTGATCAGTTTCTTTCTCTCTCCTTTCTTCTCTGTCTAAAAAAAATTTTTTTAAATGGTTCAGAGACCTAAAAGTAAACTTAAAACTATGAAAATTCCTAGAAGAAAAAGGAGACATTCATTGTTTTCTTGGGTCAGGAAGGATTTCTTGCATAAAAAATTAAAAAAGCCCTAGTAGGTTTGGGTCAGTGTATAGAGTGTCAGCCCTCGGACCCTTGAACCTCCTGCAGGAAGGCAACCAACTGATATGTCTCTCACATCGATACTTCCCTCTGTCTTTCTTCCTTCCTTCCACTTTCTCTAAATATCAATGGAAAAATGTCCTAGGGTGCAGATTAACCAAAAAAATATATAATAATAAAAATAAAATGAAAAGAAAAAAAACACCAAAAAACCAAAAGCACAAATATACACAAGGAAAAAATGATAAATCATATGTGATCAAAATTTGCTCATCGAAAAACACTTATAGTAGATTCAAAAAAGCATCACAGACTGAGAAAATATCTATAGTTTATATACTTGGCAAAGGATTTATATCTGGAATATGAAAGTTTCAACATAAGAAACAAAAAGCACACTAAATCTTGGGCAAAAAATGTTAACAGACTCTCCATAAAACATGCATGGATGAGCTTACTTTTTGCTTCCCCTGTCTCTCAGACCCATAAAGAAGAGAGAGTTCATGGGAATACACGGGGAGATGGCAGCTGCCTACTTGTCAAGAGAAGAGACCTGAGAATAAAGCCTACCTTGCCAGCACCTTAACATTGGACTTTTCCAGCCTCCAAAATTGTGAAAAATAAATTTTTGATGTTTTGGGGGGAAATATGTGGATGCTATATAAGCATAGGAAAAGCTACTCAAGTTATTGATCACTAGGGAAATACAGACTGTAATGAAATCTATAATAATAAAAATGTAATATGCTAATTACACCGATGTCTTTCCAGACGACCTTACAGATGAAGCCAGGGCTGCAAGGGAAGCCCGGGTCCCAGGTGCCAGAGGGAAGCCAGTGTGGGCAGCTGGAGGAAGGAAGGCCTACTTCTGCATGAATTTCGTGCATCGGGCCTCTAGTATCTCTATAATTAGATATATCTTCACTTAAAACTACTTAATCAAGCAAGTGTTGAGAAGGATGTAGAGTCATCCACCACTCATCATAAGTATTTGCACAGATAAGGGAAATAATACATCTAGAAAACTTTGTTCATAACAATGTTATGAACACATTCTGAACACAACCCAGATTTTCATAAACAGGTAAATGAATGAATGAACAAATGGTAGCAAAATGAACTACTGCTCATCCTAATTAAAAAAAGCATAAAACAAACAAACAAAAAAAACCAACAATGATACAAGAAAAAACATTAATTAATTTCAAAATAACTGTGCTGAGTGAAATAAGCAAGAGAAAAAAATGAATATACATGTATGATTAAATTTATATAAAATTATAGAAAATACAAACTAATCCACAGTGATAGAAAATGGATCAGTGGTAACATGGGAATTGATGTGGGGGATGTGTAGGAAGAAAAATATTATAAGGGACAAAGCAAAACTTTTGAAGATGATATATTCGATATTGTGATTGTGGTGATGGTTTATGAGTATATAACATGTTTACACTTATAAAATTATATTCTTTCTAAACAGTTTATTGTATATTAATTATTTCTCTTAGAAAACACAAAGTAATGATATGAGGAGATAAGTTATCTATGCTGGGCGAAAATATATTTAAAGAAGATGATCCCGGTTATTTTCTTGCTTATATTTGTGAATTTTGCAATGCCATTTTGGAGTTCCTTACATCAGAGATGAAGCCTCCAGTGGGATGAAGCAGTGGGATATTATAAAACATCAAAGATAAATGACCTGTCATGCCATGGAAAGCCATGAAAGAAGTTTAAATGCAGAATACTAAGTGAGAGAAGCCAATATAAGGAGGCTATGCACTGTATGATACCAACTACATGACATTCTGGAAAAGGCAAAACTATGAGTACAGTAACCAGATCAGTGGTTGCCAGGGATTTCAGTGGGAAGCAGAGAGGGATAGTAGGCAAAGCACAAAGGACTTTTTTACTGTGATTTCCTAAGAAACCACTCCTTTATTTTCCCAAGTTGGACACTATAAAACTGGTCGGAAGTGTTTCTGGAAGTTTGTCAGCTGATTTCTCAACAGAAACCATGCAGGCTAGAAGGGAGTGGCAAGAAATATTCAAAGTGATGAATAGCAAGAACCTACAACCAAGATTACTCTACCCAGCAAGACTATCATGTAAAATTGATGGTCAGATAAAGAGCTTCACAGACAAGAAAAAGCTAAAGGAGTACATCACTACCAAACCAGGATTATTTGAAATGCTGAAGGGCATTCTTTAGGAAGAGGAAGAAGAAGAAAAAGGTAAAAATAAAAAGTATGAACAACAAAGTGACAACAAATACATATCGATCAACAAGTAGATATAACAAGTCAATAGAAATATCTGATGAACAGAATAAATTGTTAAATAGAATATAAGTAAGGGCATAGAAAGGGAATGGACTGACAATTCTCAGGGGGAAGGGGACATGAGGGATATGGGAAGAGACTGGACAAAATCTTACATCTATGGGTGAAGACAGTGGTGGGGGTAAAGGCACAGGGTGGGGTGGAGAACCAGGTGGAGGGGAGCTATGGGGGTTAAAAAAAGGAATATCTGTAATAATCTGAACAATAAAAATTTAATTTTAAAAAAAGAAATGAAATAAAATAGGTTAAGCATTAAATATGTTTAATGATTTTGAATATACAAGAGATCTCAAAATAGAGATTCCAGAGCTGGTGCAGTGGCTCATTAATAATGCAACCAACCTTAATTTTTTTCTATTTTTCCTCTCTTCTATTCTTGCCTATAACCTTCCAGATATTTCTTTTCTGCTGCACTTGGTGTCCTCAGATTCTGTGGGCAGCAAACTTGCCATCTTATGCTAGGATGGGAAGGGTATGGAAGCCAAAGTTTTGAGAATGTAGATATTTTACATAAATATTTTAGAAATTATTTATATATGTTTTTTCCATAAGAAATGTCATGAACTCTAGTTGGTTGTTTGCTTCTTTAGGGGATCTACTTGAAGATGAGTCTTAAGTGGCTTGGTGGGAAAGATCAGGCAGTTAATCAATGTATGAAAAAATGTAATATTTACTGTTCAAAGACAAACCTTGAAAAGTACAAGATTTGGAGAGCATTGAGTAGCTGATCTCTAAAAAAGTGCCTTACTTTCAGAATTTTAGACTCTCCTTAGAAGTGATTCCAGACTGTTAACACTTCTCTGACCACTGTTTTAAAGACAAAGAGAAAAAAAAAATTTAAATCAGTAGATTCTTAGGATTTTGCTCATTACAATTATATGGAGAGGGTGATTGATGGTAGTTACTGTTTCTGAAAGTAAGATCAACACTATGGCCCTGGTCAGGTTGCTCAATTGGTTGGAGTGTCGTCTGGTGCATCAGCCAGGGCATATACCTAGGTTGTGGGTTGATCCAAATTGATCAATGTTTGCTTCTCACATCTCTCTCTCTCTCTCTCTCTCTCTCTCTCTCTCTCTCTCTCTCTCTCTCTCTCTCTCATCTATATCTCTTCCTTCTTCTCTCTCAAAAAATCAATAAGAAAACATCTTAGAGAAGGATTATAGTACAAAAGAACAAACAAACAAAAAGATCAGCACTGCCTATAGAATGCTAAGAGGTAATAGAAGCTGTAAGAGACACGTTTAAGGTTCTCAGTTTAGGATTATAATTATCAAATTGCTTATTAGTGAATTAAATGAGTATTTTACAAATAATTTAATATAATTTACTTTTACATTTGCATCAATTATAAGCAAATTGAATATAATAGAAATTTAAATATCATATTAGATTAATTTATAGATTAAAAGAAATGGAATTGTTTTCATTTCTTTCAAAAATTTAGCCACAGAAGCATATTAAAATAATGAATTATCTTTTCCTGATATTCAATAGATAGCAATTTTTAACAAAGTCCTTTAAATAAGCATCTGATTCTACCTTTAGAAGGAAAAAAATTCAGAATTAAAGGTGAAACTGTTTCAAAGAACAATTTATACTGTCCAACTTTACATAAAATCTGGCTGAATTGAGAGCACAAACAGTTGAATTGGGCTGTCTTCTGGAGTTTACCCTGTATCAACTTTTACAACATTGTGGTTACCTGACAAGCCTAGGGACACTTTATAAAGCAACACCACTCACAGCATGATCCTTCAGTGAAAAGGAAACACTGGAGGAGTCTGGGGGCTACCTGACTGGGTTCTTGGGTAGAGTTCCAGATTATCTATAGATTAAGTTTACTGAGCTGTCAATGACAGGGTCAAATGAGAATGATATTGAAAATCCTTCTATTTCTAACACACAATTCTTCCAGAAGTTTGTGAGGATATGTGATTGTTTTCCCAGTCTCTGCTTAGAAATTAGATGAGGACTCTATACATGTCCTCTGAATACTGACTTGGCAAGAATTTATGGGCAACTTCATCTGCACAGAAAAACAGAACGCAGGATGATGCCTTTTTATTGCTGATCAACATTTCTATGATAGCCAACTCTACAGTATATGCAAGGCAATTATTAACTGCAGTATTATTGCATTTTCTGCTCTGAGAACATTATGCCTGACATCATTTACTGGCACTTTTATGCCCTTAGGGATGACAACTAACTTTAATGCTAGCATAGGCTGAAATCTAATCTAAGAAAAGAGTAATATTCAAATGGACCATTTCTATGGGATGCCTAAGCCACGGCCACAAGCCAATCAGAGTGGCTGTATGCAAATTAACCCAGCCAAGATGGAGGCTGGCAGTCACAGAGCTGGAGTAAACAGGCAGCTTCAGTTGCACCAGGAGTAAACTATCTGCTAGCCAGCTGGGCTTCTCTAGCCTCAGGCAACAACATGCTTGCAACATTGTTGCAATTATAGAACCCTCGGAGCTGAAGCATACAGCAGGCCTGGGCCAGACTACTAAAGTAACATTCTTTCAATTATAGAAGTTGCGAGCTGAAGCAGACAGGAGGCTTCGTTACCTGCCTAGGCTTCAGCTTAAAGGAACAGTATATCAATTATAGAAGATAAATAAACCCCAGAAACCTACTTTTAGCCAGCCTTGCTGGGACATTGGGTCAATGGGAGCTGTGGGCAGCCTGAAAGCCTGAAAACAGCTCTCTGGCCCGCTCCCAGGCTGGCCACACCCCAATGGGGTGAGGGATCCCACTGGGGGGCTTGGCCAGCCTGCAGACAGCCATCAGCCCCTCACCCAGGCTGGCCAGGTACCCTAGTAGGGGTCAAAAACCTGAAGGGACTGTGGGCATCCTGAAAGTCTGAAAATGGCCCTCAGGCCTGCATCCAGGCTGGCCACACCCCAATGGGGGGGGGGACCCACTGGAGGGCTTGGCCAGCCTGCAAACAGCCATCAGCCCCTCACCCAGACTGACCAGGCACACCAGCAGGTGGACATCCCCAGGGGAGTCCCAGACTGTGAGAGGGCACAGGGTGGGCTGGGGGACCTCCCGAGTGCACAAATTTTTGTGCACTGCACCCCTAGTTAATTATAAAAGAATAAATTCTACAAAAGACAATGAGCCAATCCTGCATCCCTAATGCAAATATTGCCCTGGTATGCCTCCTGGAAGCCCTCAACCAATAGATTTAACTGGCCATTGTGGGTTCTTACTGCTAGTGTGGGCCAGGTACTCTTACAAACATTGATTCAATCTCACATGTATTGACCACCTTATATGTATCAGTCACTATATAAGTGACTGGGAAGAAAAATAAGACATAGTCACTTGCCTCTGAGTATAATTTAGTGTGGGCAGGACAGCTGAAGGAAATGGACAAGGTAACACAAGCTTAAACTATGTAAAGATATAAAAGAGGGTACTGTGAGAGTACAAGAAGTCTTTGGAGAAACCTCAAAAGTACATTCATTGGCATATGCCAGGTTATACAGTTTTTATTTTTATTACATTTATTGGAGTGACATTGATTAATAAACTTATATAGGTTTCAAGTATACAATTCTATGGTAAATCCTCTATATATTGCATTGTGTATTCATTTTCCAAAGTCAAATCTTCCTCTGTCACCATATATTTGACCCCCTTTACCCTTTACTACCCCTCACCCCAGGTTGTACAGTTTTGACCTAATCCAAGAATAAACTATTTGTGAATTTTGCAAAAGAGGAATCACCTGATTGGATATGTGTTAGAATGGTCATTCTAGTTGTAGTATAAAGAGAGGTAAGACTTCCTTAAAACCTTTGAAGAAGGATGTAAAAATAGATTAGATGAATTACTTTGAGATCCTGGAACAAGGGGAGGAGGGGAACATAGTGATTTTAAAAAGGACAAACTCATCATAAGAAAGACACAATACCATAAGGAGTATGATATTGTGTTTTAGTTAACTGTCCTGTCTGAGGAATGGAAGTAGTTATAGAGGCTTCTTCTTGATCTTCCCCAGTCTGACAACTCTTACCCCAAAGTCTAAGGAATCATAGGGTAGATTGCCCCAACTGCTAAATATTTTAATTATACATTGGGAAACAGAAAAGTGGTCACTGGATTAATTTACAAACTCAAGAGATCCATTACAAGCTAGAAATTTGCCAATATATATAAAACTAGGGGCCCGGTGCACAAAAATTTGTGTACTCGGCGAGGGGAGGAGGGGGTCCCTCATCCTGGCCTGTGCCCTCTCACAGCCTGGGACTCCTCGGGGGGGGCGGATGTCCACCTGCTGGCCAGCCTGGGTGAGGGGCTGAGGGCTGTTTTCAGGCTGGCCACAGCCCCCTCAGGATTCGTGCACTGGGGGGTGGGATGGCTGGTGAGTGCAGGCGTGGACATTTCCAGCTGGGTAGTCTACCATCGCACATACCTGGTGGGTCTCCACCACTGAGGGGACACACCTGGTGCAGAGCAGGGTGGCAGGCCAGAAGGTGGACGCTGATGCATGGTCCCTTGGGGGGGCCCTGCTGCTCAGAGGACACACTGGGGGTGGAGCCAAGCAGCAGATGCTCACACATGCCCCACGGAGGCCCCCAGGGTGGAGCCCGGTGGCTGGACCTGTAGCAGATGCTCTGCGCTGGGGTAGAGGATGCTCGGGCATGACCCCGAGGGGGTGCCCCCCTCAAGCTCCCGCCACTGAGCCTCTGAGGTCACGTGGGCCTGCAATTGCTCTATTCCCAGGCCTTGCAGGGCCGGGGCCAGCCTGCCGGCTCCCGGCCTTGCGGCTGCTCACAACCATCTGGAACCACCGTGGGCGCAATTGCTCTATTGCCAGCCCCAGCCTCAAGGCCCAGGCCGGCTCCCACCTGAGGCCGCCCAGAACCAACCACTGACGTGATCGCTCTATTCCCAGGCCCAGGCTGCAGGGCTGGGGGCCTGGGAAGCTGGCTCCCGGCCCTGCTGCCAACTGCCACTGCCCTGAACTGACTTCTGGGGCACACACAAGTGGAGGTTAGGCCTCCACCCATGCGTGGGCCAGCATGATCTCTCTATTCGCAGCCTCATCTCTCTATTTCCAGCCCTGGCCGCAGGGCTGGGGGTCTGGGCAGCCACCCAGCCCTGCAGCCACCCGCCACTGCCTGGAACCAACCGCTGGAGCACGCAAGCGCGGAGGCCAAGCCTTCGCCCTTGCGTGCGCCAGCGCGATCACTCTATTGCCAGCCCAGGCCACAGGGCCGGGGACCTGGGCAGCCGTTGGGCCCTGCAGCCGCCCGCCACTGCCTGGAACCGACCGCCAGAGCACGCGTGTGCTGGCATGATCGCTGTATTGCCAGCCCAGGCCTTCTCGATCTTCCCATCCTGCTCCTGCCACTGGTCAGCCCTGTTGGACCTGGTGTTCGGTGGGCCTCCGCCATCTTGGCTGGGCTAATTTGCATACCATTGTTCTGATTGGCTGTTGGGCGTCCTGAAGTAACAGTCAATTTCAATATTACGCTTTTAGTAGTTAGGAATACCTGGCACCATATGACCTAACTCTTATCAGGGGTACTCTGATAATATTTTGAGCATCCAGGGATCCATACCAAGTCAGACAGATATCTAATAGTCCTTGAAATGTTTGAATAATACAGTTTTTTTAACCTATTGCTTAACCTGAATAACTGCCTATAGATCCTTTAGGGAAAGACTATGAGATTTATTGCATACTAGAGGCCTGGTGCACAAAAATTTGTGCACTCGGGAGGTCCCTCAGCCTGGCCTGTGCCCTCTCGCAGTCTGGGACCCCTCTGGGGCTGTCCACCTGCTGGCATGCATGGCCAGCCTGGCTGAGGGGCTGATGGCTGTTTACAGGATGGCCAAGCCCTCTAGTGGGATTCCCCCCTATTGGGGTGTGGCCAGCCTGGATGCAGGCCTGAGAGCCATTTTCAGACTTTCAGGCTGCCCACAGTCCCTTCAGGATTTGGGCCCCTACTGGGGTACCTGGCCAGCCTGGGTGAGGGGCTGATGGCTGTTTGAATGCTGGCCAAGTCCCCCAGTGAAATCCCTCACCCCACTGGGGTGTGACCAGCATCGGTGACAGGCTGAGGGGCACTTTCAGGCTGCCCACAGCTCCCATTGACCCAATGTCCCAGAAAGGCTGGCTGGAAGCTGGTTCCTGGGGTTTGTTTATCTCCTGTAATTGGTACACTGTTCCTTTAAGCCCAGCCTAGGCAGGTAATGAAGCTCATAGCCAGGACTGCTGTTTGTTTCAGCTCCTGAGGCTTCTATGATTGAGACAATGTTGCAAATATGATGTTGCCTGGAGCCGGGAGAAGGCCAGCCAGCCTGGCAAACAGTTTCACTCCTGCTGCAAAGGAAACTGCCTGTTTACTCAGCTCCGTGAGTTCCGGCCTCTATCTTGGCAGGGTTAATTTGCATACAGCCATTCTGATTGGTTGGTGGGTATGGCTTAGGCATCCCTAAGGGATGGTCAATTTCGATATTATGCTTTTATTAGATAAGACTAGAGGCCCAGTGCACAAAATTTGTGCACAGAGTGGGAGTGCGGGGTGGGGTGATGTCCCTCAGCCCAACCTGTACCCTTTCCAATCTGGGACATCCCTTTCACAATCCAGGACTGCTGGCTCCCGTCCTCTGGCCTGTCAATTGCCCCTAACCACTCCCCTGAGAGCCTGATCAATGCTTAACTGCTCCTATGCCAGCCTGATTGCCCCTAACTTCCCTCCCTCTTCCAGGATGGTGTCCCACAACTGTCCTCCCCTGCATGCCTGGGTCCCTCCCAACTGCCCTCCCTTGCTGGCCATCTTCTGGTTGCCATCTTTGACCACATGGGGGCAGCCATCTTTGTGATGGTCAATTTGCATATTACTCTTTTATTAGATAGGATACTAGTACTTATTTTTACAGAACCCTTTGTCTTGGGCACTTGGGACTCTTCAATCAATGAATTTCAGATCAGGAAACAGGTCAAGATGGGAAACTATGCAAGAGATCATGGCTTTTTATTGATGCAACTTCCCTCAGCTTCCTGGTCAACCATCCTTGATTTCTTCTGCTGGTACAAGCTGAGTAGTATCCCCATTGACTTCCTATCTGTTATGCCCAAAGGAATGCTCATGTTCAAAATTCTTCGTAGGTTAGATCTTTCGGCTTCCACTTTGACTTGATAGATAATATGGTATTTGCAGCCTACTAGATTTAGTCATTAACTCTACCACCTGTCCCCTATTTGGGGGAAAGGCTTATTATTCCAAATATTGTCAATAAGCCACATATTATAATACTTTCTCTTACTGACAGCCATTGCTTACAGATTAATGCCATCACTGAAAAGTTTAGTGTTGTTGATGCTTCTCATAGCACTTGTGAATGGTATGTTATCTGAGCCTTCCCATGGAATATAATCATCTGGCAGAGTTCTGGCCATATATCCTATGTCTATTCCCGGCTTCCCACTTCCATGAGTATTTTAATTTATTTTTCCCATTTCTGGAATGGCAATCCTGGCCTTTTAACTTCACTCAGTATATACCATTGCTTTCTACATGCTTCTCAGAAACATATCAGTAACAAGTTTGCCCCATTTCCTGCAATATTTTTCACAGTGACAAATACTACATCACAGGAGAGCATTTTCAAGTAATATATATATTTACTTATATTTATAGTTATACTAGGGGCCCGGTGCACAAAAATTTGTGCACTCGGGGGTCCCTCAGCCCAGCCTGTACCCGCACAACCTGTCACCTGCCACCCACACATGTCGCCCCACCCACCCAACACACATCATCTGCCACCCGCTGATCTCGCCCCCCACCCCCACACCACCCGCCACCCCGCTGATCGGC